>CM061920.1:269217196-269287361 GCA_031002005.1 Vandiemenella viatica
CGGTGGAACCGTTCCCTTTGTCACTGAAACTTCTCCTAAATTTTTGGGGAAGAAGTTCAGATGTGAATGAAGGAAATGCATTTTAAGAGAAATGTTACGCCCCTGTCCTTGTACATTGAAAGCATTTCCTGAACATAACCTTCATAGTTACCACCTTAGTTGTTCCACACAAACGTTCTCACACAGGTCTCGGAATGCAAGCCAAACTCGTTTTCTTTATATTCAGGTGTTCAAGAAACGTTAAAATTTCCTAATCTGGGGGTCCAGAAAATTTCTTCCTTGATTTTAGCCTCACTAAGACGAGGACATTTAGTTTTCAAAAATTTGAAATGCATGACCTGTCTTTTCCGTTGCTTTCACCAACTGTTTGAACAATCCGAGTTTGATGTACAAAGGTGGCAAGTAAATATTTTCCTTCTGTACAAGAGGATAGTGAGCGTTCCCCACGATGTAATGTTTTCTGGGGAAGCAGAAATATTTTTGAAGCATGATTGCTGGCCTGTGAGTAAGTCCGGCAAAGTTTCCAATTACAATCATGATAACCGATTTATCAAGGATTCTGCTAATGTTTTTAGACGTCTCCTTCATATCCATAGGACGCGAGTTCGAATCCACGTCTCGCCATCCAGATTTCGGTTTTCCATGGTTTCCCAAAATCACTCCAGGCGAATACCGCGATGGTTCCTTCAAAAGGCCATTGCCGAATTCCTTCCGGATTGCTTGTCCCCTGTCCCTTCCCGCCTCTAATAACCTCGACTTTGACAAGTCGTAAACCGATAAGCAAATGAATAAATAAGTAAATAATAAGCAAACGGTAATAATAGTATACAAAGAAATATAATCTTGAAATTTCGTGGTATTTAATATACAATAGTTTATCCTCGACACAATTCACTCTGATATAAAATATGTGAATTCGTTCTTAATTCGTTCTAATAGATTGGTTCTGTGATAGGGTGCCTGCGAATTTCTCCCTCTTTTCATTTTCAGACAGGACATGCATTACAAATTACATTAACTAAATATTCACTATCGAGTGCACAGAGAACTGGACTCGATTAAAAAATAAGAACTACCCTGATTGCGATATATTACAGATTTGAGTTTCTTCGTGAAGACCTGAGACAAACCCCGTTCGATCACGACTAACATCTATGTGTACCTAATATAACATACTTTTCCGTTTCGTTGACGATGATTAATTTTTAACATGTTTTGATGTAATAGAGACCTCCATTGTATTAATGCTCCTTCATCTAGAGTTACTGAAGCAGCCTAAAAATGACGACAAATGTATGACTACCAAATAATAATCAAATGTAGTACATTTGATATTAAAGACCACTTATTTTTCATTTGCTAAAGTTGATTCTAATACCACCCTGAAAGCTATGCTTCACGTAGTGTTACTATCCCGAACCAAATTACTTAAATTTATAATAAACTAGCTGGTGCCTACGACTTCGTTCGTGTTTTTAAAGGGTTTTGATTGATAGCTACTGAGATTAAACCACCATAGTGCATTATTGGTGACTCGAGGCTAATACCACACACAAACACCAGTGATCTCCGCAGGGTAATTATGGCTCCAAAGTGAAATATGCGACACTCTTGTCTTGGTAGAAATATGAAAATGCCCTCGGTCGACTAATTTCAGCCTTAATATCTCCCACACTGCCAAAGCTACCAACATGCAATCACCATAGTGCACGTTTGGAGACTTGAGGCTACTACCAAACCATACACCAGTGGTCTCCGATAGGTAGTTGTGGCTGGAAAGTGAAATATAGGGACACACATCTTTCGTCGAAATATGAAAATTCTCATCATAGATCCATTTCAACCACCATATCTCCAACACCCTCACAGTTACCGACATTAGGCCAACGTTGTGCAAGATGGGTGTCTCTATGCTACAACCACATACAAACACCAGTGGTCTGCGCTAGGTAGTTGTGACTGGAATGGGAAATATAGGGGCACACAACACGTCTTTGGTCGAAAAGTGAAAGTGCCTCAGGCCGACCACTTACAACCACTACATCTTCAAAACTCTCATAGCTATCTACATGCAACCGCCATAGTTCACGATGGGAATCCTCTGCTGTTACCACAATCAAACACCGGTGGTCTGCTCTATGTAGTTGTGGCAGGAAAGTGAAGTATAGGGACACACAGGTCTTTCATCGAAATATGAAAATGTCTCAGATCTACCACTTTCTACCATGATACCTCCGACACCCTCATTGCTACCGGCATGATGGGGAAACTCCATGCTACTACCACTCACAACCACTCAGTGCGCTAGGTTGTGGAGCCAGCAGAGTGAAATATAGGGAGACACACGATTATTTTTACATAAATGTAAGGTTATTGTAATATCGTCGACGACAAATTTGGGTTAGCAGAAATGTTATTTCTTGAGAAATTTTAATGCTGAGTCTGTAACAATCTGCCATTCTAATGTAATCTCTGAATGTTTTTTTGCAGCGGCGCTGATGTGGGGCAAGAAGTACTGCGACAGCAACCCGAACACGCCGCTCAAGAAGTGATCGGCAACTTCCTCGAGTACATCCAGTTCCATAAGATTCCGGCCAACGTGCTGATGCGGGAGGTCCATCCGCTCGGCCTGGTGCCCTACAGCATCATCATGAACGCGCTCGCCTACCAGGTGCGCGGTCTCTCCAAAACAATACTGCCCAACATCAAGGAATTACCATCGCCGTGGTTTTGATACAATCGCTGAATCTTCTCTCAATTTGGACAAAATAATATGAACAACTGAAATTTACATATTGTTGATTTATTGATATGGTGTTGGGCCACATTTTGGTTGTAGAACAGCTGCAATTCTTCGCGGAATAGATTCGTAGAGTGTCTAAATAGTTTCGACGGAATGTTGTCCCATTCTTGTACCAAAGCATCCGCCAATTGCTTCAATGATCTTGGAGGTAGAAAATCTGCTCCTTATTCTCTGCTCTAAGCCTCCCCATTCCCATTCAATTATGTTGAGGTCTGGCGATTGTGCTGGCAGGGAAGATGTTTTATTTTTTTTTTATTTTTTTACTTTATGGATTTCGCCTAGTAGACGTCGAGGTCATTAGAGGTGGGATTGGATTGGGGACAAGGAACGGGAAGGAATTCGGCCATGGCCTTTGGAAGGAAGCGTCCCGGCATTCGCCTGGAGATGTTTGATGATATTCTGATGCTCCTCGAACCAGGACAGGACCTTTATGGCTGAATGTATGGGCGCATTATCATCTTGGAAGATAGTGTTTGGCAGTAGTATGCTAGTCATAGTAAGAACTTCATCATTGAGGATGTCGAGATATTCATTAGCATTCATCCGGTCAGTGATGTGAATGAGAGGACCAGCTGAATACCACGATATAGCCGCCCAAACCTCTCCCATGCTTCACTGTAAGATCCAGTCAGGTCCGGATCGTAAGCTCGTACATAAACCCGGCCGTTAGTTGGAAACAATGTGAACGATGATTCATCGGATCATACCACATTCTTGCAATCAAGTGTCCAGTTTTTTATGGTCGTGGCACCACTTGTTTTGCAGCTTAGCGTTGGTTGCCGTTATAAGGGGTTTTGCAATTGCAGCCCTTCCATGAATGTCAGCTTTTCGGAGCTCCCACCGTACTGTTTTTGTCGAAACAGTATTACTCAGGTGTGTGTTGAGTTCTTATGTCACTTTTGTCGCGGTAGTTTTGTGTTGTCTGGCCACAAGCCTTTTCAATGTTCGTCAGTCTCTTTCGATTAACTTTGGTTTTCGTTCACTATTCCTCTTCGCCGACGATGTTTTACCATGTTTTGTGTATGCTATCATTACCGTGGATACTGTCGCTCGTGAGACGTTTAACAGTTCAGCTGGTTTCTTCACAGATGCTTCCGGCAACCAAGCTCCAACGATTGGGCCTCTATCGAAGTCTGAGATATCACGCCTTTCACCGATCGCTTGTTATAACCGTCGCAGAAAAAAAAGCGTATAATACACTGGCTCATAACCTACAAGACCTGCGTCAACTATGCCGTACATACGCGTCGCAGTATTCACACTGAGGTAGTGGTGCCAACATTAAACAACCTGTACTCTATCGCATGGTGTTCATATTATTTTGTCCATATTATTTTGTATATATAAAGAGAGGAATTAGGACATTTTATCCGTGACATTGCCCACGTGGTCTAAAGAAGCTCTCGGTAGTTTCTTCAAAGACTTGTAAATTATCATCTCTATTTTATTAACTATTGGCAAGAACTATCTCATCAATGAACATTAAATGTAATATACCCCTTTTTAATCTCCGATTTCAGGCCATACAGTAAAATTTCAAACCGTACAGTTTTTTCGTTACGCCACATTATGTAAAAGAGATCGCATGTTTTAATTTGAATTTCTAGATTTTAGCTATTATGAATAACAAGTAGGAACTGGAGTGTTACAATTTTCATTAGAACATTGAGTTTTTCACAGTATTCAACATTACTTGGCCTCAGCAGTGAACAAATAAATTAAACACATGCAAGGGAAAAACGAATGAATTGAAAATTTAAATTGGAATGATTTTTCACGAGATATGAAACCCTAACAAACTGAAGTTATCACATGACTGTGTTCAAATAAATCGTTTATTTAGTGACCATTACTCTCTTATTTCAGTGAAATTCATCAGTAGATCCACTTCAGATCGGGATAGAAATTTAGTCCAACGAACTGTTCAGTACTACAGTCTTAAGTGATGCGTGTAACACTGCATCGTTGTCGAGGAATGTACTGTTAGATGTAAGGCGCAGTCTGGTGGTAATGAAGATCAAGAACCGAATTCGCGTAACTCCTGTATACGAGCTCAAACAGTAACAGTCATTTCGCAACAGAAACTGAGCCTCATTTTCCAACTTATGGCAACCGATGGTGAACAATTATCTGTCATTCTTGGCTTGAGCTGTTGATGCTTCCTTCTACTCGTGTCGTGATACCAAGTCCTCGAGCTCTCCTCTCCCCTCGTCTCCCTCCTCGTTTTTTCGCTCGTCCGAGACATTGGTGACTGGGCGCCAAAACATCAGCTCCAGTCAGCGTAGTCTAACAATTTCTCGTGTCCAGAGCTCTTTCCATTGCCTCACGGTACACTTCTGCCTGCGCTGATTAACACTGAAAGTTCGTCTCTAGAAATTATTAATGATACAAAATGTAATTGGTTATATATGTAAAATAACTTGAAGTTCAGAAGAGATTCTTATATCTTGCTTTTGAGACAGGTGAGGTAGAGTGATCATACGTACCCCTGGTTTAAGTCAGCACATGAAATTTCAATCAGTGAAAACGTCGTCCATATCGTTTTAAATTTTTTTATGCAATGCCAGACAAAACATACAGCACTCCTTTACAGATTTATATAACACAGATTGTTCTACGCTTTCTGTCTATCTCATTCTTGCTCAGCCAATTTTCTTCTTTCTTTTGACTTATTATCTTTAACTTTTTAACTAATTTGTAGTTGTTATCGTTCATAAGCATCCTCCTTATCTTAGTCATATATCTCTCCTCACATCGTCATCGAATATATAAATTAGTGACTGCATCTAGCCATATTTTGCCTATTCTTCTCTTTATAGTATTTCATTGATTTGTGACTTGTCAGTTTATTTATTTATCTGTCTAAGCGGGTCTTATTTCGTTTCAGTTAGATACCTGACTTAAGTTATTTGATCCTCAATTTTCCGATCTGTTGCTTATGTGAATTAAATTTTTGTGGCTATAATTATGGCTTTACCTTCAAATTTTGAGATCACCAAATTGTACTGCTGATTTGTGTTATTAAATCTTTACAAAGACATTGGTAGGTTTTTCACTGTTAGCTATATGAAATGAAACATCGCCGTGTTGAAATTAATATTACTAATTTATGTTATTTAACGGATATTGTTATTTCATCCTTCAGTATGCTAAAGTTTAAGGAAATAGGTGAATTACCATGTTTCATCCTTTTTCCACCAGAGATTATATTGGTTAAATTAACACTTTTAAAAAATAATATCGTTTCCAATGCATATATTGTTCACAATAATTTTTGTTGTTTTTGTGGATGTTTCCGTTTTATCAGTATTTGTAACACATATTGTTCATCAGAAGTTGTTAGTTAGCATGTTTACGGTCACGGATTCTATTCCATTGTGGCTATCCAGAAGTAACTTGCTGACTTATTAAAGCCGACGTTTAGGATCTCATTTTGGGGGGTTATCTTGAAGGAACGATGGTTTCTTAAGGCTTTTTCTCAAAGTGCCATATCAGCTCAATGTTGTTCGACAGAGTAAGGTAACGGAATGAGATCCATATTGTCGGCAGTTAAGAAGTCATGAGTTGCGGTGTAGTTGTTATCTGCCGTCAATAACAGCAAACCATTGCTTTTGTTGCGACGATCAATATGAAGTATATAACTTGAAATATCATAGCTCTTTATGAATTACTAGCGTGAAGTCACAGAAACATTTTAGCTCATGTCAGCATGACATGCAAGATTCCTTTATTTAAATTATTTATTATCGACATGAAAAGTGATGGTTAATTTGTTATTAAATGAATTAATAAATTTATTTAATCACATTGGAAGATCGTTATTAAGTTTCACATATTCTAATAACAAAAATGAATAAAGCGAGTCAAGTATTGTGTAGAACTGACATTACAAAAATTTATCATTGAAGGAAAATACATGAATAGTGGAACATGCAAATTAATCATGCAAAATCTCAATTAACTTTACCAGAAAAAGGAACTCATCCATAAGAAAAATACAATTCTATTAAAATTTACAACATTTCCGGCTAGGATATACAAGACATTATTTTGTTCAACAGTTCAATAGTTATGTACTCGGAGCGTAAGCGACTGTGTTTAAGCGATCTCCTATTGATCTTCTGGTTGCTTCACCAAACAACACTTATTAAACATGAGTGATTGTTGTATAATGAAAACACAGCCAAACGTGTTGCAAATATTCAATGAATTTATTGACCGGTTTCGACCCACCTTAAGGGAGTCTTCTTCAGAAACTAGTTAAAATATATTACATAAAACTAAAAACACTTTTCAATAAAATCGTACACTTGTGTACTAAAGTCACACATTAAAATTTATTATCTGGCTAACCATCCGGCAGCCAGCGTGCATCACAGAGCTAGCGTCTAATCTGGGCAGCAGCTTACTGCCGCGATCGTTGTCAATGTTATCTTGGTTGCCTGGGTGGAACCGCGTCAATTTTTTGAAACCCGACGTCTCAGCCAACATTTGATGAAACAAACGCAACCCATCCGTTGGCAGAGACGTGACATTACAGACTTACACATGCTATTTAAAGATAAGAGCCAATTTTTGTTTATTTGTTTCTTTTCTATTGAACAAGTGTAAGAAAATTTTTAAATTGCCTTGAATAGAGTTCCTTATACGAGAAGTACAAATAATAGAATCGAATGAGCGGGAAATTACACCATTGCAACAAAGCATAATTCTTTTATTCCTTTTATTGTTGCTCAGTCATTTATACTCGCAGACCACAAGGTAATTATAATAAAAAATGCTAATTGAAACACTTGTAATCAAAGTTTCCTCTGTGATGCTTTGTATGGAGCACGTAAAACGTAAACTGCTTTTCGTTGTGGAATGCCAGATAAGTAGTAGAGATAGTGCAGTTCCCCTGTGCTTTTGTTTCAGGCAGACCCAACAAGTGTCGACCCCGGAAAGCTGTCCCCCAACAGAGTGAGGCGGCAGGGCCAGGGCCGTTCCATGTCCGTGCAGTCCTCGCTGGACCCTTACGGCAGCAACACGACGCTGAGTTCCACCGGCTCCAGCGAAATGGCTAGCAGCGAGGGCGCCGGCACTAAGAACTCCTCCAACTGAGCAGCGGTGGCGCTGGCGGGGCCAACAACTTACCCTTGTCCGCTGCTGCTGCTGCTGCTGCTGCTGCCGACGCTGGCGCGCGTAGGAGTTAGGTTGGCACGCCTGGAGCACAGTGTCGAGCGCTCGGAGAGCAAGACGGTCAGGCAGGTAGTTCCTTACGTATGGTCGTGGAATAAAGACTCTGAGAGGAATAACTGCGTGCAAGCGAACGATTGTCGACTTTCCCTCGCTCTACCGATGCTGTGCGGACACGAGCTTAGTTTGTTCCACCGCTGACTCCATGACCGCAGGTGTTAGGGAAGTTTTCCTTTGCGGTAGTTGGTATGACTGTGGGCAGGCAATAATAGAGACTGTGGCAAAACATATCACTTTTACATTTCTGCTTTCATAAATCTTTTTAATGTCATCCCAGCTTCTTCCTAGCTTCACATGCATATCTCTTTGTCATAAGAGATTGTGAATTTCAAAACTGGCGTATCACAGATAAGGTGATAGTTACACACGGAATTAGAATTGTGAACAATTTTTCGAAGGAGGGGAAAGAATCCGCCATGGTCTATTTCACAGACAATAGACCCTAAATAGATTTCGGGATATCACGTAAAATTTGACTCTTATTTGTTAATTCCAGAATTCACAAATACTAGTAAAAAATCAGTTACTGCACCAGTTGACACACTCTCTCTCTCCATAACTAACAAAGCTGAAATCATAGTACACAAACTATTTTTTTTTATGTCAACAACCATTTATTGTTGACAGAAGAGTTACTTGCTTCGCGTCTTTGGATCAATGTTACTATGGAACGAGAAGAAATTTGACTTGGTCTGTTATAAAAAGTCATCGGGATTCATCATACCTCTGCGAATTATGGACAATCAAATATAGAATTAATTGGAATGGTAATTAAATTTTAGTGGCCATAATGCTACGAAATTTATTAAACTAACCAGCTTCCCGGCAATACATTTTTGTTTTAAAGGGAATATTAATTTTCTGTTGCAGGCAGTTTCTGGCAATACTTTGACTGTACTGATCATTAATCTGTCAAAATTGTTTACAACTCCCATTGCGTTACTGAAGCACTCATTTCATTATATTATCAATTGAATTCTATTATACACTGAACAGTTTAGGACACACGTAAAACTCAATATGTGGTTTATCAATCCCAATAGCGTTTAAATTCCTAAGGAATACAACGGTTACATAACGTTTGTGGAGATTGATTTTATTTTAAATCTGCAATTAAGTAATGAAGTATGGCGAAACTAATAATGGGAATGTCTGAAATAACTAAAAATGGAGCTACCTGAAGGTCGGATTGATTGCAAAAGAAATTATGAATGAAGCCATTTGGAGGGAAATGCTGTAACAAATTATTCAGAGATCACTTATCGCAGCTATAAATTGTAACAAAATGTAATTGTGTAACCATTAGCGAGAAAATAACGCGGCTTGATGAAAATATGGGGTGTTTGCTGTTAAACCTTGATAAACTATTTCCACAGTTGATAAATGTTAACCAATTTCAAATGAGAGGAGCACTTTTAAAACGACAACCGCCAAGAAATAGTATATTCCATTACTTTGTTGAAACTGGAAAGGAGAGAGAATGGTAACGGATGGATCTAAACTTTATCAGGTTAGGTATTCTATTTCAAATATAGTTTCTATGTACAGCTAAGATAAATCTCTTGCTCTTTCAGCTGGCTAGCATTTCTTTAAAAACATCCGCTGACCTATTTTCCATTGTTGCTTCTGTTCCTTTTATGGTAACTCTTTCGTCGGAAACGGGTTTTGCAGCCCACTACAGCCAAACCAACGACCGCAACAGGAAAACTGGATTGGAACATGATTTTGCACTGACGGTGTAACCTTTTAATACGTACCACAACGCTAAGAGATTTTTCTGCCGGAAACTGAGCGTCTGAGTACGTCCGGATGAAACAACTGTGTTCGGAAGGTGTCTTCTCTCTATCGTACTTGATTGTGAAATCCGTCTAATTAAACGGGTGCAGTTTATCAAGAGATGGTCTTCGTCCTAAAATATTCGAGGTATTTTCAGACGTATGTTCTGATATTGGAATGAACTTATAAGCCGGCGACAAATTTATCCATCGCTTAAAGTTAATGTGTGTTGCAAAATGAATGACCGCCTGTTAGGAATAGGAAAATTCCAACAAAGCGTACTTTAGTGAGGCAGCTCTGTAGTTTTCAAGGGGGAAAATCCATGAGGTAGATTTTGATTTGCCGACTTCTTCACGGAGTGAAATGCACCTTAATGTCGGTACCAATGCTGTTTCCTGAAAATTCTTTCGTGGACCTAAGTTCCGACAGCTTATTCATTCATTGCAAGAGGAACTTTTCAATGATACGACTACCCACCATGGATTCTTGCATTTTCACGGGATAATAACAAAGACTATCTCAGAACTGGAGCAAAAAGGGCAAACGTTCTTCAGGAATAGTTGGTGTTAACTGCCATTACCAAAGTGCTTTCTAGCAGATGTTTCCAGAAATGGGAGTTTTGTTGGCTAAAACGTATGGAAATAGATAATTCACGGGGAGTAAGAAGTAAGCCATAAAATTAAATAAATTTTTCCACGCTAAATTAGTATTAGAAACAAAGTAATTTTTTTTTGCTTCTGGCTTTACGTCTCGTCGATATCGAGGTCATTAGAGGGGGGAAAGAACGAGGGGCAAGGAACGGACAGGAATTCAGCCTTAGTTTTTGAAGGAAGCATCCCGACATTCGCCTGGATTAATCTGGGGAAACTATGGAAAACCAAAATCTGGATGCCCAGATAGGGATTCGAACCCACGTCCTCCCGAATGCTAGGTCGGAGCGTTACCACTCACCCACCATGCTCGGTATAAGGTAGAAAAATGGACAGTAGAAACTCTTGAGATCTGCATCTAAGGTGGCTTAGAGACAATAAATTACAGTGCCTGGTGCGTGAGTGACAACGTTCCACAGCGGTAGTAGGGAGGAAGCGTGTTCTAATATTCATCCGGTAATCCACATTTGGGTTCTCTATGTTTTCCCCAATTCACTCCAGGCGAATGCCGCGAGTTCTTAAAATAAAAAAATCGAATTCCTTCCAGTTCGGTTGTCCCTCTCCCTTTATTCAATTCTTGCTTTAATGACCTCTGCGTTGTCAGAAACAAAACAAAAAAAGATAATAAATTATTGCTCTGTTTTATCAGAAACGTTTTGAGCTGCTGATGTCAGTGTGCTTTCCATTTTCATTTGGATCTAGCACAGAATTTCACACGGGTTAATATTCAATGAGACCTCTTATGAAATGCTCTTATATAATGGAACGTGGCCCAAAATCAATACGCTCACATAATAATAAATATTTTACAAACTGGTGTATAAATACTACTGAAAAATTTCCTACAATTTAAACCCTGAAAAACAGAATTTTTGAGATATGCTGAACCGTCTGAATCAAAGTACCAGCACATCCTCTCTTCAGTAAAGAGTTTAATACGCATGACAAAGAGCGAATTTATTGTTGGTAGTTTGCAGATGACGCTAAGTGTGTCCTTCGGCGTAGGTATTGATGTGGATTAAAATAATTGCATTTTTATTTAACTGACTAGGCTTTTTTTCTCTGTGGAAAAATATTTAAAATTATTTGAAAATCAGTTCGTAGAATGCAGCATATTGTGAAATCCACAAGGTGAATACCGCATTTGGGAGGATGCAGGTTTGAATCGTCATCCTGCTAATCCAGATTCGGGTTTTACATGGTTTCCCCAAATCACTCCAGGTGAATGCTGGGATGATTCCTTTTATAGTCTATGGCCGAATTCCTTTCCGTTCCTTTCCCGCTTCTAATGACCTTGACGTTGACGAAGCCAAACTCAAAAACAGACGTATGCACATACTAAGGATGGAAATTTTATCGTTGGAGTTTCTTTTCTTTACTATTTTAACATAAAGCCATCACCAGAAGTTATACAGGAGAGGAATGATGACCGAGCGTGGTGGATGAGCGGTTTACGCTCTGGCCTGGCATTCGGGAGGACGCCGGTTCGAATCCCCGTCCAGGCATCCAGATTTGGATTTCCATGGTTTCCCCAAATCACTCCAGGCGAATGCCGGGATGCTTCCCTTAAAAGGCCATGGCCGAATTACTTCCCGTTCCTTGTCCCCAGTCCCATCCCGCCTCTAATGACCTCGACGTCGAGAGGTGTAAAACCATGAGTAAAAAAAAGAGGAATTATTCAAGTTCTTATGATCGCAGATGCTTTACAAAGCAAAGAACCACGTTTGACTTCTTGATCGTTTCAGTTCTTTTCACCTATACGATTTAGCATTTATTCATTTACTTCTTAAACGCCACCTATGGTATTCCAGACTTGCACGATGATTTACTGTTGACAGTTCATGGCATTTGGGGATTCACAGCTTTACTTCCTTGGATCACGTTTAGACGTTATCCGGTAAATTTCAATGGTTTTCCTGGGTATCGAAAAGGAATGAAATTTAAGTGCGTTCTTTGGAAAAACAAAACAATTTCCTTGCCTTGTTCTTTCCGATGGCATTCGCCCTCTGGACACTACAACTATTTCCAGCCGCCTCTGTAGCGCTTGCTCATCTCTAAAACTCGATCACAATATGACAAGTTTGTTCGGATTTGTGTTTTGTTTATTTACCTTCGTAGGAGTTTAGCTCACCAAGAGCACTAACTGTTTTGAGGTATGTAGAATGTAAAGCTTGTTCATGTTTACAACTCTGTCACATAAAATCACTAAGTATCAACAAAATTTTACCACCGTACCACGCGATGCTATCGTTTCCGAATTGGGGCTCTTTGGCTGGTTGTCATGATTATTAGAGTGAGATTAAGTAATGGGATGGAAATATGCCATGTTCTTTAAGAAGAGATTAACTCGAAATTCCCTGTTGCGTTTTAAGGAAACCTGGTAAACCGAAGTATGGATTGCAGAACCGGAAATCAAAACTGCGTTTGTCGAACACCATGCCCGAACGTTAGCAGTTGATCCATCAGACTCGTTTGATCGCTCTGCCCTTAAACATTAACACATTAATATCACTCGTCGTTTAATTAAGTGGAAGGGGTGGTATCATATCATACAAATAGTATCATTTAGTTAACATTATTCGGCCCATTATGTTGTTACTTTTAATATTTCATGGAATACATAAGCTTATAGGTGCTTTGAGAAGCCTTGAGGCGTTACATCATTATGCTCTTGTAGGCTGAAAGCAGGATACTTAAAGTTTTTCATTTTGCAATACATCCATAAGTTCATTCGCCACGTGTCTTGTATCGGTTTCGAGTGGTAGCAAAGTATCTACATTTGAGGAGATCAAAATATTTTGTTGCTAACTGGTATAAGCTAAAAAATAGAAGTCTGGTTTTGTTTCTTTATTTTCCTTCTGAACACACTGTATCTTTAGAATTTAAAAACTGAACAACAGTGGTATGGTCATAGAGCTCATGTCAGCAACCGTAAATCCCCCTTGATTTCAAATCACTTGTACGACGGATATTCTTGTCTAATATATTTTGGATAGAAGAATAATGCGATTAAGGGAAGATGCCCGTATTTCTGAACACAGTTGTTTCATAACAACTGAGAATCGTTCGTTGAATGAAAATCCTAAAAAATTAAAAATAAAAACAGATGTATTTGTGATATTCAGTGCCGTGGTATCATATCGTTAACAGATTAGATGTTTTAGAATTATTGTCTCAATGTTTGATGACGGAGCATTAAACATTAAGCGCCACTTAACCAAAAGGTCCTGACTTGAAAGATAAATTCGTTTCGATTCTGATTCCAACAGAAACTTGCAACAGCAATCCATTCAGCAGGAAGTTCGAAAAAAGGATAAAGTTTTAATATTGTTATCATCATGTATTTTCGTATTCGGAAGAGTCTACGCCCTGTTGTAAAACCGTGTATTTATGGCCTCCAAAAATGTATTTCCTTCACGCTGAATAATGCTACTCAGTATTCCCTAGTAATTTGTCAAGTATTTTAGAATTCGGATAAAGCAATTACCTTTTTCACGTAATATGGGTTACCAAATAATTTCTCGCCACACGTTCTTGCACTAAAATGAGAAATTCACTTTAACTTCAGTAAGTTTTTGAAAAAAAAAGTAAATTTGATAGATGCTCTTAAGTTAGTAAAATCCATGAATATAGTAAAACGGGTAGTGTGTATCTTATGAACCGAATACAAATTATAATTCTTGATTAAAATCATAATAAAGTAAATAATTAAGACAATCACTGTGAACCCATCATAAATATATTATACCTAAAATCTAAGTATTATGGAGCGCCAGTGTAAGGCTACCGATCTATCCTTTTTGCTTTTTAATTTTTATTCCGAACTGAGTAGGCATCAAGTCACTTAGCTCTTTTGTTTACCTGGAATTCCACAACATTCACATTAAGCTTCAGGAGTTCTTTGTTTTATGATTGTGGAAAGGCCAGCTTTAAGTTGATAACCACGTACCTAGGTAACGGAATCCTCGAGAAGTAAATTGAAATAGTTCAGCTCCTTATGAATGCGCGTACTGTTACTTTTTATTTTTCAACATTCTTCAACCATATGGTGTCGTTAAATTTCCATAGAACTGACGTGGAGAAGGGATACTTGTTAAAGACCGGTATAAGCACATTAGTAAACTCTTGAAATGGATGTCTGTTTCGCGAATTTCTGATGGCCGTATGTCATTTTTCACGGGTCGGACAACTGTATCTATATTTTCCCTTTTCTTAAAATTCCTATGGAATTTATTGGGTAGAGTTGTACAGGTTATAATCAAACTCGCCGATTCTGAGGTTAAACATTTTAATGTAAGTGTCACAGATATCAATGATGCACAGTAAGTTATTTTATAAGCTTGGTATAGAACGTTTTCAATGTTTCAAATTTTTTATAACATCATTAGTGCAATTTAAATCTCGGTGTTTTTTATTAATAAAATAGACAAATATTAGGTTGAATAGCAAGTAGCAATAGTTTTACCAAATTTCCCTCTTCGCAAGATATTTAACTCTCTTTATATACATGTATGTTCCTCACATAAAAAAATTTATCTTCAAAATAAAGTTTCTAAATAGCTCTAATCGTAACAGATTGACCTTTTATCCGTTATGATATTGAATACCTTGTCTGACACCAGCAAAAATTTATTGGTCTTAAATATATTTGTCTGAAATATTTTTGTAGTGTGAATATATCAAGCATTTTTTTACTGTTCTCATACCAGCATCTCATTTATTTTATCATTATAGGAACAGAGTTAAAGCAATGATAGTTGTTATTTATTCGTACACGATTCTGTTCTGCAGTCGGTGCCGTTTCGGAATCAAACCCTATCGTAAACTATATTATTACTTTTTATTTTACTGGCTATGAATTGACAGTCGCACTTCTTGGATAATAAAAGCGTACATCGGTAGGAAATTACCACAGATGTCTGACATGTTTGTTCAAACTACTGAGTTATTAGGAGAAAATTTAATTATTAGTGGGTAGTATATTACAACTCACGAATAGACACCATAACTATCCGCTATTTGAGGTTCGTAAGGAACATTAATGTTTCTATTGCTTATAAACAGCATCTTTGCATACACCTGAATTAATATCTTCTTCTATTGCTGCACATTTCAGAACTTTATTATACTTACATCAAAGCGACGTCAAACAAACATTTAATCTTTAAAGCTCCTTCTGAGATAATACTGACAAAAAACGTATTTCGTATAATTTCTAAAATGTAAGTTGTTGTAAATAGTTTTATAATCGTCACAAAACGCCAATTAGACAAACTCAGCAGTAATTTTGTACAGGAAGAGTCACGTTGTTGACAATAATGTAGTCAAATTATTAATTATCCTCATATCACGCCAACGAATTCTTTCGCGATGCAGGGAACACTTTCAGTGACTAATCGACTCTGGAAGTGATGAAAAATGTTTCTCAAGCTTCGTCTGTAACTGCGGGAAATTCGTTGCTCATAGTAAAGCGGTGATCTGAAGGCAGAACTTAACTACTAACATTTCAAATGGAAGCAATACATTCGTATACACGTAGCCTTAATCCTTTGTCGATTAAATATTTTAGTACGAAAATGTATATACGTGGGTAACAATATTGGCGTCGATTAAAGAAATATACCGGGTGAGTTTTTTATCTTGAGACAACTAAATATCTCGAAAACTACAAATCCGATCAAAAAAAGTGGGTAATAAAAATTGTTCGTCTCGACGGGGGACATCCGATGATACCAAATTTGACTCCCCACCCCCACCCCCTAGGGGTGGGGGAAGGGGGAGAAAAAAAACTTAAATAGGAACCCCCATTTTTTATTGCAGATTCTGATTCCCCGGAAAAAACTACCCCTATTTCACCCCCAATTCGAGTCATTTTGGTCGATAGATGGCGCTGCAATCGACAAAAATCAAAATAAGCAAAAATTCATTTAAAAATGAGGATATCTCGTGAAATACACATCAGATCAGCAAAATACAAGTTAATGTGATTGATATTTTTCAAAAACTATTCAATAACACCACCCACCTCCAAACTTGAGGGATGGGAATGGACATTATTTCAAAATGCACTGATGCAAATTCTTTAGCAGATAGCGAAAGTCAAACATTACTTTTTGCGTTACCCAGGAACAACGACGTGGACGTAGTAATTTTCTGTTCCCTTTGGGGTGCTAGATTTAGGTGAGTCCCCTCGCCTCTCACCATCGGGGTGCTTGTTTTTGGTGAGTCCCCTCGCCTCTCACCATCGGGGTGCTTGTTTTTGGTGAGTCCCCTCGCCTCTCACCATCGGGGTGCTTGTTTTTGGTGAGTCCCCTCGCCTCTCACCATCGGGGTGCTTGTTTTTGGTGAGTCCCCTCGCCTCTCACCATCGGGGTGCTTGTTTTTGGTGAGTCCCCTCGCCTCTCACCATCGGGGTGCTTGTTTTTGGTGAGTCCCCTCGCCTCTCACGTGTTTGTTTCTAACAACAATTCTAAAGCAAGTGCTCGAAAATATCACCACCGACATCGATGCATTTATTTACCCGCTCTTGGAATGATTCGACGCAACTAAGAAGCATATCCGGCGTGATTTTTTGACAAGCGTTGGTAATTCGTTCAATCATGTTTTCAGGCGTTGTTGGCACTTCACTGTAAACTTCATTCTTCAAGTATCCCCATAAAAAAAAATCAGGCGAAGTGAGATCTGGTGATCTTGCAGGCCACGGCACTGGACCTCCTCTTCCGATCCATCGACGATTGTACAGACGATCTAACACTTCCCGCGATCTTACAGCAAAATGTGCTGGACAACCGTCATGTTGAAACCACATTGTTTGTCGCACGTCTAAGGGTACGTCTTCAAGCAATGTTGGCAGTACGTCCTCTAAGAGTTGTTGATATTTCTCCCCATTGAAATGTCCATGGATAAAATGTGGACCAATAAGTTTGTCCCCAATTATCCCACACCAAACATTTACATTCCACGGACGCTGATGTTCAACTTGGCGTAACCAATGCGGGTTTTCCACACTCCAATAATGCATGTTGTGTCGATTAATGGTGCCGTGGTTAGTAAAAGTGGATTCATCCGAAAACAGTACTCGAGCAAAGAAATGGGGTTCTTCTTGTATTTTCTGTAGCGACCATCGGCAAAATGTCAATCGATTATCGAAATCATTGCCGTGAAGTTCTTGATGCAACGAAACATGGAACGGATGGTATTTTCTACGATGCAAAATCTGACAAACACTTCCCTCCTGAGTGAACTGTTGGATAATACGGTAAAAAGAAGCGCGCGATCGAGGCTGGTCTGGAAAACGATGAGCATAAAGATCAACAGCATTATCGATATTCTTGCGACATTCTCCATAAATGTAGACCATTTCAATTTTTTCTTGCAACGTTATAGCCTGCATTCTCATTGACACGTGCAACAGAACGAAGTAAATAAATCAGAGATGTTATGAACGCTATGAAAGTACATCAAGTAATGAGAAAACTCTGAGAAATGAGCGACGATGTGAACGCAATGGAAGTACATCAAGTAATGAGAAAACTCTGAGAAATGCAGCGCCATCTATCGACCAAAATGACTCGAATTGGGGGTCAAATAGGGGTAGTTTTTTCCGGGGAATCAGAATCTGCAATAAAAAATGGGGGTTCCTATTTAAGTTTTTTTTCTCCCCCTTCCCCCACCCCTAGGGGGTGGGGGTGGGGAGTCAAATTTGGTATCATCGGATGTCCCCCGTCGAGACGAACAATTTTTATTACCCACTTTTTTTGATCGGATTTGTAGTTTTCGAGATATTTAGTTGTCTCAAGATAAAAAACTCACCCGGTATATGATTATGAATTGTTTTTGGGAGCAGTTTTTATCATTCAACGAAAAACCCATAGTCAATATTCTGCTACGCGCTTCGCGGTTATAAATGTTTAAGATAGTTTACACGTGTTATCGTAATTTATATGTAACAACTAGACGTTTTAAAGTAGAAATGTACGTTTCTTAAAGAGATAAAAATAACGCTAGAATTCATTCTCAATGACAATCTTCGTAGATATACCCGTGGATCTTGGTTTTTTATGATAGAAATACGCGGATTTCACGTGTAATTTACTTTTATCAAAAGTTTGGCATTGAATGTAGTTGCCAGTTTTATCGATTGTCTTACAGACGCAATAGTTAAATTAGTTCTTTTATGATTATATTGTAATTTCCATAAGAACGACAGAACATTTCCAAACTAACTCAAGTTTCGATAGAAAATTTGTTCAGTTCAGTGATTAAAATTCTGTATCTCTGTAACACGCAACGTGAAGCCATCACTACTGCTAATAGGCCACGCCGGATCACTGATAATAGTCGTTATGGTGTTCTATTTTCTTCAGTTAGTTGTTTTTTGTATCAAGGTATACTGCTTCATCGTGTTCCTTCCTTATCAGAGATTATCAACCAACTAACGAGAACTTAAGTCACATTTTGACCTTGTTATTTTGACGCAAGTTTGGACATTTCGTATGCTATTTGAACATAGGTTCACTCAAGCTTTTCTCGTGCCTTCTTTCCTCCCTTGCTGGTGATTATGATCAATTTGTTCCGCTGTACAAAATTACAATGTTTGTTTTTCAGTCTCGATATTTGTAAAAATCGCTGAATGAATATATGCTGTAGTAAATATTGGTGTCATTCTACAGCGTCAACATTTAATCTCAAATCATATCCACAGATGAAGTAGTTAACTGAATAAGGTTTAAAGAGCAAAGAAATGTGTTGTACGCTCAAGTTCACGTTCAGAAGTTTACTCGCGTTTTTTGTTCTTAATATACTGTTGTTTTTTTTTGCTTTTTTTTTTGCTTTTATTTTTTTTTTTTTTTTTTTTTTTTTTTTTTTTTTTTTAAATCAGGCATTTGCTGTTGAATGGTGTGTTTCAAAGTTTACTTTCCAATACGTATTTAAAGATCAATGCTTATGTTCAGAAATGGAATATCAAAAGATGTTACTGAGATAGTAATATACGATAATGTTCTGTTGCAGGTGTTTTACTGTTAAACACTGAAATAATTTTTCTCTTACTTAGACGTTTGAAATCATCACGAGTCATTTAACTGATTTATAATTGTTGGGATTATATGGTATAACATTATTGGTCAAGCGCTGTTTTTTTATGAAGAAAAGTTGAAATTCAGGTTGATGATCATCAGTAGATTGATATTTCTTCTCCATCTTTTTAGACGATCTTCTATTTTCATTCTCCGTTCGATGACAGATTTATTAATTTCGTCTCACAATAACAACAGTTTTCTGCTTAGTATAGCAAAGAGCAGATGATGGTTTCTTCAATAAAGGATTAATTTTTTTTTCCTGTCCCTGCACTTGCGAGCATTTTGCGCTAATGGCAAGTTTCTAAGACATCAGTCTGTTTTCTACTTACGGTCTTTACTTTTGAAGTAAGTCTAGGTGTTTATATTCAATGTTCACAAGGAGATACATCTAAGTTTGTTAATCTTTTTTCTACAATTTTTATCCTAGGTATCAAAGTGTTTGCTTATGGCGTATTCTGCGAAGATATTGAACAAAATGCAGTCTTATCTGATAAACTATTGTGAAAAGTTATCCTACGGGAACACATCCAAAAGGAATAAAGTCTTTGAATTCTGAACCAAATCGAAGTAAATGATATTTTAATTGTCTGATGTATTGTAACGTTTCTCGTAGTTATAAAGCAATGGCACCTACCCAACCTTTTTTCTTCTTGGGCGACATAAGAAATGCAGCTATATTATGATGGGCCTCAATAACATACACTATAATAAAACTCCACATTTAAAAG
This sequence comes from Vandiemenella viatica, assembly GCA_031002005.1. Classification (NCBI taxonomy): domain Eukaryota; kingdom Metazoa; phylum Arthropoda; class Insecta; order Orthoptera; family Morabidae; genus Vandiemenella; species Vandiemenella viatica. The sequence goes on from CM061920.1 coordinate 269,237,469, forward strand.
TTAGGATTTATTGTTACATTAATGGAATTGTTGACGTTGTTACAAATTTCTGACAATTTTCAATAAATCTTGGTTATGATTGCTAGGTTCCGTGCCAAATGGAAAGGGTTGGCATGGCGGGTTGAGTATCAGTGGTATAAAGGGAGACCAATATCGAGCAGATTGCTGGTCCTATCACTACATTAATTATACTGCGAGGAAAATAAGTTATTCCTGTTCTCAATTCGACAGGTATAACGTGATCTTCAGCCGGCGATTCCAGCACTTATACGATGTTTTTAGAAATATTAAGACTAACTGTTGGACTTTTACTGTAAAATCCACCTCAGTCCATCAGCGATTTTTTTTCCGTTGTGAGCTCAACAGCAATAAGCTTCTCGAAAGCATAGTATCATCCCGGGGTATACATATCCTACCAGGAACCTTTCGGAAAATGAAGTCGCTGATTGACTAAGAAACGGAGCAATTACATGAGGCTTTAACCTTGTAAGAAGCCCGAGAACTTTCCATATCATAAACTTATTGAGCTATCGTTTTTATGGTTTCTGGTGCATTGTTTATTTGTAAAGTTAATTAACCAGGAAGGCAGTCACTCTGATTTGGAGACAGCAGTATCTTCACACTACAGCTCATATTGAAATGTCTGCACACCCGCCCACAGCACATAAAAATATCAAAAAATGCATAAAGCCATCAGCAAAAAACATGAAATATAGAATAGGTAAATATAACTGAAAATTAATGCACTGAAAAAGATTATTTTTTTCAGCAATGAGCTCTAATTTTCATTTTTTAAATTTATTCATGATGTAATTGTAAGTGTAGATTTTCGAAGTATTCGCTTACTCATCTTTCCTTCGTTAATCTAGAATCTTATAATTTTGCGAGGGAACCTATAACCATAATTTAAGCAATACTTCTGTCTTATTGGCATTCGTAACAGTAAAAATAAATATTTTCAGGTCAAAATAATCTCATTCTCGAATTCATTTTATGCACTGATAAATGTGAATAGTTAGAAAGGAGGAAATTTGGGATGTTATGGAAAGTAATTGCGAGCACTATGCAGTGTATCATGTTTCAACTCGGTCCTTTAATTTCTTTGGAAAACATTAATAATGTCTCCACAAAGAGTAGAAGCATCTTTTTTCGTGGTGAAAAGTCTCCTTAAGATACAGGGAAGATCCGAAGGCACGAGATAAAGCACGTAGTCGTCCGTGTAGCGTGAACGGCGGCATGCATCATAGCCTAACAGGTATAGCGATCTATTTCGTAAATTATCCATTAAATTTAGCGATCTCGAGGTGATGACTCTGTTTTCTTATTCCAAAAGTTAGTAATTTAAACAGCTACGATGAAATACAAAGAAAATAAATAAGGGAGGATTTATATATATACTCTTTAATCTACGACTGCAATTTCCATATTCCATGAAATATTCTACTTTTCCTCGCGCTCATTTCTACTATTTCACCAAATTTCGCCTATATTCAATTTATGCACTCAACAAATTTAACACATTTCTTGACACTGCCTGTACATAATGCAAGCATTTTTCTCTCTTCAAAAGACATTTTCTTGGAATTACAGAACATACCTACAGTTTTGTTTGTGCTTAAGGATAGATTCTATTGCAGGTTTAGGATGATAACATTGTTGTAGAAAGAATAGTGTGAACATAAATTGATACTTCTGCTATATGTTTTATATAGAATGGTGTTCATAGCTTAATAGTTCATGAGGCATTTACTCGGGTGAATGTGTGTTATGTGCATAATTACCGATCCAGAAATACGTAACGTTGTTATTCTTTGACATTCTTGTCTGAAGTGAAACACAAACAGGAATGATTTGCGCAAATAAAGATTCCTCGTCCCTTTTAAAGAGATAATTTATTCGAATATATATATATCGACGTCGAATCATAAACTTAAAATAGTAACATTCTTTCTACAGAAGTTTAGAACTGATTCTCCCCATTACATTATTTAGGAAAGTGGTTACGATTTTGAAGTTTTTTGTTTTAACCCTAGCGTTCTGCGTTAAATTCTGTTCTATATCAAGGACAATCCAGTAATCTGTTAGGTGCTGGCTACAATAGAAGACAGTATGTTTTTAATAGTACGCTTGAACTTTTCACCTTGACGATTTTATTTTTTCGATTTTTATTAATACGAAATCACATCTTATCAAGGAGAAAAACACATCAACCTCCCCAAAATAATTGTCGTTTAAGGTTCTGGTCATCTACTATAACAACAAATAGGCCTATTGGCAACAGCAACAGCATCCGCAGTTATCTCTATCATTCGTCCCCCACCCCTTCCCCACCTCCTACGCTTGCCGATCTCCAACCCTTCCCTTGTAAATATATAATGTACTGGCATCATTTACTATAAGCATAATCTTCTACATTGCCAAAAGTTTTAAGTGATTTAGTATGATTTCGGGTTATAAACTTTGAACTCGTTGTAATTTTTGATAAGATCTATTCTCATAAGAACTAAAGTTGACTAACAACTTGCGCTCATAATCGTCAAACATTGCTAGGCGCTATTGTTCAGTTATCTTTCCGAAGATCTGTTTGCTGCAGTAAGGAACAATTGGCTATAAAATTTGAAATAAAACCACCCAATTTTTATTTCTAAGTGTTTTTCATATTGTTAACATGAGATGGCAACACTTTTTTTTTTTTTTTTACAGTATTGTCTGCGGCTTCTGTCTTTAGGAATTTCGTGCCTTCTTGTACAACATCTGTGACTTCCATTAGCAACAGGAGTTTTTATTTCTTTTATTTTTTAATTGTGACATTACGGTTTTCGAGAGCATAAAAGAAGATCATTCTGAAGTTTCTCTCTTTGTTACTTCAGTTCGAATATTTCAAGTGGAAGTTCGACATTTACTACCCATAATAACAGAGAAGATAAACTTAATCAAAGACAGTTATATCCATTAAAAACTGAAAAGTCTCTAAAACGAGATATTAATAATAATAATAAATAAAGAGCATTGATGTGCCACAATTTTTCTGGCTACTTGGCTGCAAATTTCCTTCTGACAAGTACTTGTTACTTTTCGGCAACGTACCTCACAACGCCACAAAATACCGACAGAATGTTTCTGATGCCAGTACAAATCAAAGGGCTGTAATCCATATTTACACTATTCTTTTCCCTTAACCACAGTTGTTGGTACTTTTTTTTTTTAACTCTTCGCCTCGTCGCCGCCGCTCACTGCTTGGAGGAGGCCTTTGTCGACGACCTCGCTTCACCCTGTAGCCTAACAACTAGGCGTAGTGAAAGCATCAGGAGGCGGCCGTAATGCAAGGCTCTGACGGGCACGCAACTGTCATAATTACTCTTTTGCACGTCGCTTGCTGACGATAGAATTCTGGGTCAGAAATGAAAAACTTTTTAACTTGTTAAAAAAAGTGATAGTACTTCTCAGTCACTATCTTCTGTGGGACACTTATCTAGAGATTATGAAGAAATGCTACAGAACCTACTGTTAAGTAATCAAAGCCCGTTTCTGAGGCATATACTCATCTAGCGACTGGTATGTTGTTCGAATCCATGGCCAGCAACTTGCCGGATGCGAAATGTTACCGTCCTTCGGGTAATCAAACATTTAAGACAATTTTGTGTAGTAAAGTGCACTAAAATATTTAGGTGGGTAGTAAATAAGTGCTGTGGTAATGAGCTGAAACTTTTCCATCCAGAAAACATTTCTTTATCTTGCTCTAACAAGGGGAGATCACCAATTGTAAAATTCAGATTTAATTCATACTCTATTTAATAAAATCTCTTCGCCGGAGGTATAATATGACAAAGCAGTAGCATGCGTTTCTTCTCCGTTGTACAGAAAATTTGCATTGAAATATTCTGTTGCATTCAAATACTTTCTACTTTCTAGATTTCAAGGGGCTCGTGGTGCATTGAGCAAACTCTCTGCTTCTAAACCCGTCGTCACCGGATCGAATATCGCTGCAAGCAGCTTTATTTATTTATTCATATATGAATACAGGTAATTCCCAGTAATCAGTTTCAACAATTATACATATAAGTTTTTTAAATGCTTTTTGTTGTGAAAAACCGACGATGTCTCGTTTCGACCTTACCACTCCCCGGTGCGGAAATAAATATCTGTCCTTCAATTGTACTGGTCGAGTAACGATGTTTATCTTTTATATCTGCCGCAACAAATGTTTCTATTTTTAAAATATAACTTTGTATTCTAACAACATAATGAAGTTCAAAAGCGACTTTTTCACAACAAACGGCATTTAAAAAACTTATTTAATGCATAATTGTAGAAACTGATTGCCGATAATTATCTGTATACACATTTGAATAAATAAAAAAACTTGAGATTAGATCCGGCAACGACGGCCTTATGAGTGAGAGAGCTTGCTCGCTGTGTCGCGTTCCCCATTAAATCTCTGTAACGTAGGAAGTATTTGAGCGCAACTGAATATTTCAATTCTGATTTTCTCAACCACTGCGAAGAAGCGCATGTTGCTGCTTTGCCACATTACACCTCTGGCAACGAGTTTTTGTAACACACACTGTGAATAGAATTTAAATTTTACAATTGGCGACCTCCTCTTATAACTCCTGCAGTTAGTGGTGCCAAATGTCTGAACGATAACATGTATTTTAGTCAGAACTATAGGCCGCCTCCTTTTGCCTAATATAGAACTAAATGTGTAACTGCTAATTTCTAGGTGCTGTTGATTGTAATGGACATTTACATATATGTATTATCGATAACAAAGGTTTTAGTCAGTATTATGTAGCTAGGGAAAAATGATCCATACGCAAGATGACTAGCAGCTCTTGGGGAGATGGAAATCAAAATGGAGGAGGGATAGAGGAGATGGATACAAATAAAACAAAACATTTATTGCTCATTTACAGAATCTTGTGAATAAAATCAAGGATGGAAATAGTTATAATTCAGTTATAGTATCACATAATAAGAAATTGGAAATATCATCTCACAGCATCATTTCAGGAAATTTGATGTTGTGAAGAAATAATTAAAAATTGAAAGAAGATAAATTATCTCTATATTCATGATATTACTGTTATGATTGAATCTTACAGTATTATAGTAATTATTTGGTGTGATAAACTACAATACTGACCTCAAATAAGAAGAATCAAGGGAATTGAACCTAGTTCAAATTAAATAAATGGGAACTGGAATCCTAAATGCAGGTTCAGAATTTCTTAAAATATGGTATAAAACTGCACAAATGTACATTTGTAGAATGTAAAATTCTCAGAAGTGGATGAGCAATTTTTTTTCAGAAAAGACATTTGAATCATATTCTCTTAATAGTTTAGAAGTATGGAGAAAGAAGTTTTTAATTTAATTTTAATAATCATAAAGAAATTGTTTGCTCTCACAGTTGAAACAAAAAAAGTTTATGAATGTTGATTACTTATTCTTTGAATTCTTCATTTGTATTATATTTTATTGGAACAGAAAATATATTTAAGTATATGACGTTGAACCTTAAATACAAAAACTTTTATATTTCTTGTTGTCTTAGCAATTTTCAATAGTAGTATATTTCTTCCGGAGTATATGGCTTCTTTAAAAAATATAGGCATTCTCTGGAAAATTTGTCACATTTTCGACGTCAGTCTGACATTAAAGATAGAAGTACAAAACACTCTATTCAAACATAACTACAGCTCAGAATAAAAATGTGAGAGGAGAACCTTAGAAAAAGAAGTGATAAATTCTGTGGAAGTTTATTTGATTCATATATCCTTCTGTATTGTGGTAAAACGTTTAGATTGTTTCTTTAAATTGTAAGTTATTTACATCTCCCTCCCTCCTCCAGTACCTCTTTTCAACTGATGGTGAGCAATCTGCCACAGGACAGATAATCTCACTTGTGGGCTTCAATCTTCCACTTGACAAAAATAAATGTATTGGAACGTGCTATTTTTCTTATTACTGTATATGTATATTTTTGTTCATTATATTTTGTATACCTGTCACATAATTTCCTTTACCATACTGAATATATTGTAATAAGGAATTTGGACAGTCTAATGTGTTATATTATTATTTCACAGTTTTTGAATTACTGTACAGTTTACTCTTTTCACCATGTAACAGGTAACCAAAGGTGAGAAATTACAATTTGGAAATGGGGGAAACTTCCATATAATTAATTTTTTTTGAATTACATATTGCATTAAATGTTTGCATTAAACCCAGTTTTTATCATACAACTCATGTGCTGTATTTCTCAAATACTATAATGTTTATAAAAAGTAGACATCATAACAATATTATAATCAAGAATGAATACATGTGATGAGGATATTACTTCTGTTACACCTCAGTAATACTGAAATTAAGATCTGCAAGACTTTTTCCAACCATAATTTTTATTTTTCATTATTTTGGTGTTAAGCTCAAACTTCCTCAGTAATCTTGGAAGTTAGGATGAGAATACTGTATGTAAAAATAAATTTCTGCCATACAAAAATGATAAACATGAAACTAAAACACAAGAGATGTTCAATCAAATATATTTATACATGGCAGGAGGGTGAGAGGGGGATAGGATGTATAATGGGTAACGATAAATTTTCTTTTCTGCTGATGTTGAGGATAGATGGGAAGAAATATACCAAGGATATTGAAGATTATTTTTTTAAGTCTGGTATTTTGACATCAGTGTTGTTAGAGCTGGAGGAGTGCTGGGACAATTAATGTTGGATCATCCCCACATTTATCTAGTGTGATTGAAATTGACATTTTTGGACTACTACGAGGGTTATTCGAAAAACTAAGCTCCGATTCGCTGTAACTATTTGAATTGGGCGCCAAGCACAAAACACGCATGCACGCTGACTCCCGGCATGCCTTGTGCGTCAACCGCCGCCATTAGCGTTGTTACTGTTGCTGTGTGCTGTTTGTAATGTCAGTTCACAATGTTTAAGACAATTTATCGGCCCGTCGATTGTGAAGTAAGGGCAGTGATACAGTTTTTGTCTGCAAGAACCGTTTCAGCGGCAGAAATTCATAGGCAGATTACTGAAGTTTACGGTCCTAACATAATGAGTGACAGTAAAGTGTGCAAGTGGGTGCGAGCTTTTAATGAAGGACGGGAAAATGTGCATGATGAACCATGGTCTGGCCGACCATCAGTGATTTCAGAAGATTTGGTCAATGCGGTTACCAAAAAATTCGTGAAGATCGACGATTCACTATTTCAGATCTCGAAATACTCGTACGAGTAGATTTCCCAAATGTGAGTAGAACGACTTTGTACAGAATTGTGTCTGAACATTTGAATTTTCACAAATTGTGTGCCCGTTGGGTTCCCAGGCTGCTTCCTGAGTCCCAACAAATGGAAAGAATGGCTTATGCTCTTGTTTTTTTGGAGCGATATCATAAGGAAGGTGACAGTCTTTTAGACCATATTGTCGCAGGGGATGAGACATGGGTTTCTAACATCGATGGAATGGCGTCACACGTCATCGCCAGTCAAGGTCAAGGCAAAGCAGACAATCTCAACACGCAAGGTTATGGCGACCGTGTTTTGGGATAGACATGGAGTATTGTTAGTCAACTTTATGGAAAGAGGGACAACGATCAATAAAGCAGCCTACTGCGCTACCCTGACTAAACTTCGACGTGCAATCCAGAATAAGTGACGTGGTCTGTTGTCGTCTGGAGTGTTGTTGTTGCCTGACAATGCCAGACCCCATACTTCGAAAGAAACGCAAGCTCTAATCAAGAAATTTGGATGGGAACAGCTTGACCACCCACCATACAGCCCGGATTTGGCGCCAAGTGATTTCCACTTGTTCCGCTACCTAAAGTGGCAAGTGCTTCGACACAGATGATGAAGTGAAAGAAGCAGTTAAAAACTGGTTATCTTCGCAGGCGGCCGATTTCTACGACTTAGGCATTCAAAAGCTTGTTGAACGATGTGACAAATTTTTAAATAAGCATGGAAATTATGTCGAAAAATAGATAAATATGCAAGGAATGTAAATAAAACAATTGTTTTTGAAAAAAATTTGATTTTTTTTTTTCTTAACCGGACCTTACTTTTGGTATAACCCTCGTAATTGGACCTCTCTCTTGCTAAATGTGATGTCCAAATATGAATAACTTACCAACCAGGACAAATTATTTTGAAGGAAAGGTAACAATATACATAATTAAGATGCTAATCTTCGAAGAATTTACTTTTTATGTATGTGATCAGTTGATGCCGTATTTTTTAACGAATAAAATGTATTATCTCCTATGTAAGATATCCTAACTTATCAAAACATTTTGGTTGATGCTGCCTTTCATCAAATTTAATAATCATCCTAGGCATGAATAGTACCTTTTTCAGATAGTTTCTACAAAGATAAAAAGAGATTTTTATAGTAATGTAGCCTAAAAGTACACCTACATAACTACAAGAAAAGGGAGACAAATCTGTTGACTACCAGCATCTTCTAAATATTGTTTGATAAAGAAGTTAATATTTATAAGCTAAAAATAAGTGTACATACATATGACACGTACTTGCTTTTAGCAATTCCTACAGTATTTTGCTTTAAAATATTCTGTACTGGTATTGGATAAGCCATGTATACCAACTGCCAGAGATGATTATGAAGTTATGGAATATTAGGGTGGTACAGTAAAGATACATAAGGACTACATTTTACGTAACTTACAGAACAGTTGTATTTTAGAAAATTATGTTAGCTGTTTGAACAAGCAATCAGGATTAGGTGACGTAAGCCAGAAGTAGTCATACTTAAAAAGTTATTAATTTTTGAAAAAGGAGCAATGTTTGTTTGATCCAAAACTAAATCTGTTCCAATTTCAATTGAAAAATAAAGGTGGAAAAAGCTTTCCATATTCCAAGAGAAAAAATTGAATTATAAATTTGTGGTGATATTGAAAAAGGTGAAAGTAATCCTTTCACATTTAATCTCTTCACATGATGATGATGATGGTGGTGGTGGTGTTTATTAAGTTTACTGGAGAGCAGGTAATAGACCTACTTTAGAAACTCTTCCAACAATCTGGCTTAAAGAGGAGATACCAGAAGAGTGGAGGGATGCTGTCATCCACCCATTAAAAAAGAACACCCGATCCCAAGTTAAGTGTTTAGGAGAACTGTCAGATCCCTTTGAGATCAAAACTGGAGTAAGGCAAAGTGATGGGCTCTTTGTTCAACTGCATCTTGGAAAAGTCATCGGAGAATGGCGGAAAGTGTTGTGTCAGTCAAACATCCTAAATGGAATTAGACAAGGACGCCAGAATGGCTTGAAATTTGAATGTCCCACTTTTGTAGATGACATTGTGTTCTATGCAAGAGATCTGGAGACTGCAATCAAACAGATCGAAGTCTTGAAGGAAACAGCTGAGAAAGCAGGACTACAAATATCGTTTGAGAAAACGGAATACACGAAAAATATACACAAAAGACCAGACATGGACAATGAAAACTAAATATGGTGATATTAAAACAACACAGAAGTTTAAATACCTTGGTGAAATTTTGACTCCCAATGTTAATGTAAAAGCTGCAGTTGAAGATACGATGAGAAAGATGGAAACAGCTTTCAGAATTTGTCAAAAAATATACAAATCATAATTACTCTCCCATCTGGTGAAATACAAGTACCACAGTACAGTAGTGAAGCTAGAATGTTTATATGCAGCAGAAACACTAGCCAGCAAGGGACTGATGAAAATAGAAAAGAAAGAAAGAAAGAAAGAAAGAAAGAAAGTTTCTAAGGAAAATGTGACAGGAAGCAAATTTAATTTCTGTTTGAGTTTGAACCAAGAATTATAAGACCATTTTGAAAAGATATCAAAAACAATTAAAAAAAGGAGATTAGCTTTCTATGGACACATCAATAGCATGGAACCAGAAAGAATGGCAAAGAAAATTATCAACTTTCACTAGAACAGGAAGTCTCAAGTTCCATCAGTGAAGGAGGTCCATCAGGATCTGAAAAGATGTGGGATCAGCATGGAAGACATACAAGATGTGGGATTATTCAGAGGAAAAATTGTGGAGGTAAAGAATCTTACTGAAGAAAAACCATTTAGGTAAAAGAGGACATTTTCAGAGGAAGAAAAAGCAAGAGTGAGCCAGAGAATGAAATAGTAAGGGTGACAGAGAAAGGAAACTCAGAATTGGAAATTAAGTTGCATAGTCGTAGTCCATAGATGGCTGAAACAAAAAGGAAAATAATAATAATAATCCATATGATAGCATTATATGGTAATGATGTCACATGATTTTCCTCCAGCAGCTAAGGATTGTATGTGTCTATAATCAACAGAGATTTCAACTGGATGTGTAAACATTCACTAAAAGGTCTATGTCTACTCTAACCTGATAATCCTGTCAGGTAAAGGGTTCAAACTGTTTAAGATGGAATTCTAACTCTGGAAGAATTCTGTGTACTCTTGCAGTCTGAGTAAGGAGCTTTTCAACATTCCTAGATACAAACCCAATTCTTTTGATCACCAGCCAGATAACTAGTCACAGAGAGAAAAGACTGTTATCCTGAAAGAGTTAATGAAAACAGCAGCTATAAAGTTTAGTTTCAAATAGAGATTTGGAAGAATGCTGGGAAAATAGGTGCTGTAAAAATCTAATTGTGCTGACCAAAACCATAGTAAAAGATCAATGTCAAGGCCATTAGGGGTGGGAAAGGACTGAGACTAGGAATGGCAAGGAATTTGGCCATGAACTTTTGAAGGAAGGATCCCAACATTCATCTGTAGTGATTCGGGGCAACCATGGAAAAGTCAAATTTGGATGCCCATATGGAGATTACATCCCACATCCTGCCAAATGTGAGGCCAGAGCATACCGCTAACCCACCACATTCAGTGATGCAGAATTATTATTATAACACAAGAGTCAGAAGCGGCGCAAGGCGTGGGCGACGTGGGCGACCGCCTACGGCCTCGCGCCCCGAGGGGCCTCGCGGCCCGAAAGTTTAAGCAACTTAACCAGTAAAACAGATTAGCACCATTAAAAGCCGTGACTACGACTAAATATTTTACTCATCAGAATGCAATAAATCCTACAAGTTAGCAACTAATATGGCAATATCAATAGCTTAGCAATATTAGCTGGCGTTACAATGACTCTACCGGGGAATCTTCGGCCACCGGGTTTATTTCATTCAGTTTGCTTCTCGTCTACGTTCATGTTTATTCTGTTCTAACGCGATTTCCCGTGCTCGGTCCACTACATGCGACCGGACACAAAATGTCCAGTTTATTAACAAATTTTAAAAATTGCGGCTTTATGGCTTCTCAGATGTGCAGGTAGTATAGAATATCACCGCGTCTCACTCCTTACCATCTGCATAATTCAATTTTTCTGTGTTCTAAAGCTTACGATAGTTTTAGTCACAAATCCGATTATCGTGAAGCGATTGGTTTATTATTTCAGTTACTGATGAAGTGATTCGATGAGTAAAAGAGGGAAAAAATTATTCTATTTTGCTCGACTGCACTAGAGACTCTTGTCGAGTTGAACAAATGTCGGTTATCATAAGATTCTGCAATACATCAACCGATTCTATGAAATATTTGGGAGTAACAATACAAAGGAACATGAAATGGGACATACACATTAATTCTTTAGTAGGTGGAGCAAATTCTAGGCTGCGATTCATAGGTCGAATCTTGAAGAATTGTAATGAACAAACAAAGGAGATAGCGTACAAATCTCTTGTGCTTGCACATTTGGATTATTGTTGTGCCATTTGGGACCCGTTTCGTAAGGGATTGATCGAAAGTATAGAGAAAGTACAGAGAAGAGCTGCTCGATTCGTTACCGCTTGCTACAGTCCTTATGAAAGCGTCACAGAACTGATTAGTAGATTAGGTTGGGAGTCTCTGGTAGATAGACGACACACGTTTAGTTTAAACTTATTGGAAAACATGCGTACTCCCACTTTCACTTTCGATTGTAGTCAAATACTTCTTCCACCAACTTATTTGAGTCGGAAGGACAGGAAAGATAAAATTAGAGAAATAAAGTGCCGGACTGATTCTTATATGAATTCTTTTTTCCCTCGTACCATTAGGGATTGGAATGCACAGCAAAGAGATTAGCTTTGGTGCTGAGCACCCTCTGCCACCCACAATTTTGTAAATTGCAGAGTATATATGTAGATGTAGATCAATAGAGGAAAACTTTATCGGATTTCTTGCTGTCGCTGAGACGGCTGGAGAGTATCTAACTAAGGCAATACTGGAAGAGCTGGAAAAAAATTGATTAGATATTCAAAACTGCAGTGGCCAAGGATATGACAATGGGGCAAATATGGTAGGAATAAACAGTGGAGTTAAAAATCGAATATTAAATATTAATCCCAGGGCATTTTTTACACCATGTGGATGTCATAGTTGGAATTTGATGTTGGTAGACGCAGCTAAGTCCTCTGCGGCAGCAAAATCATTTTTTGATTTTATTCAGAAAATTTATCTTCTATTTTCTGTATCCAGCAAACGCTGGGAATTAATCAAAGGCAAATTGAAAGTTACTATAAAGCCTTTATCAGACACAAGGTGGGAAAGTAGAATCGTGGCAGTAGAGGCCCTATTACTTCAATTTGATGATGTTGAATGTATTGAAAGCCTAAAAAATCTTTCGGAACATTCAGACACATTTAGTGATTGTGATTCAATTCTGAACGAAATGCTCAGCTTTGTGTTTGTAATATCATTACATCTATGGTATGAGATATTATCGCATGTTAATATCCTAAATAAACTATGGCAATCTGTCCAAGTCCATTTAAGCATAGCGCTTGAACATTTACGAAAATTTTGTGACTGGATCAGAGAATATCGACAAACTGGATTCGAACAATGCTTACCCGAAGCTCGTCAATTTATTGAAAAAATCAGTTATGATTTGTCAAAATACTTTAAAAATAAAAGGGTAGCCAGAAAGAAAAGGACATTCGATTATGAATGCAGCGATGAACCTGCACAATCTCCCAAAAGTAGGTATGAAAGAGATTTTTTTATTGCAATGATTGATTCCATACTGAACAATATGGACTCAAGATTTATGTCTTTAAATGAACACTTTAAAAATTTCAGATTTCTCTATGATCTGAGTAAGTTAAAAAAATTCCAAAAGTCCATATTTTAAAAAACTGCCAAGATCTACACACAGTTTTGAGAGTAGGCGAGAACAGCGATTTCCAGCCTTATGAACTATTTGAAGAGTTACAAACAATGATCCAAAATTTACCCGATTTTGTTAAAGATGGGAAACAACTGCTCCAATACATAATAGAAAATAACTTAAAAGAAATTTACCCAAATATTTGTATTGTGATACGAATTTTGCTTATAGTACCAGTAAGTACAGCCTCCGCTGAAAGGAGCTTTCAAAATTAAAATTAATAAAAAAATATTTACGTAGTACTAAGGGTCAGGAAAGACTTTCAGCTTTGGCAGTTTTATCAATTGAAGCAGATATAGCATCTAAGTTGGATTATGATATAGTAATAAAGGAGTTCAGCAAGGCTAAAAGTAGAAAATTTCTATTTCTTTAATTATATACTGTTACTCATTATTTAATAATATTATACACAGTAAAAGTGATTGAATTTTTATAAGTAAAATTTTTAATTTTTTTAAATACTTTATAAACCCTGTCATCTTGCGCCTCCAGAGGGCCTCGCAAACTTATCTCGTCCACATAAAATTTTGGTCTCGCCCCGCCACTGACAAGAGTTATATGGTTTTAGTCATTTCTTGAAGAAGAATGCTATTGTATATTGAAGAAAGTTCTAATACTCAAATAGAATGTCAACAGTTCGTAACTAGCTATTGCACTTTAACTTAACATTATACTGATCATTAAAACTACATATATTTGTCTCTCTGATAACAACTAATAATTTTATATGTTCTTCTTGGATGATGCCAAGTGTCTCTGTTACCTGTCTCTACTATAGTTGCCTTTCTGCCATATATAGGGGAATAATAGTTTAACACTTAATTCAAACTATGGTTACTCCTGGGAGTAAATTGTAGGGAAAAGTTGTTTGTTGAATAAATAAATACTCTCCATTTTGAAGTTATGACTTTTGAGTTTAAATCTTAACCTTTCAACCCTAGTACACAAGTACACATATAAAAAGCAAGCTATCCAATGGAGAAGGTCAGGTTGAGGGTCTTTGAAAATCCCATCTGTCAGGATTTTTATTGGGAAACTTTCTTTATCCATTTAAGTGCATCAACCACTGAGCTACAGACCACTCATTTGCCTCTATTATACCAAGTTATAATTTTTAAAATAGAATCATTTGTCTTTTTTTCTGTCGACCTCAATAATACTCAGAAAAATTTACAGTGAAATCTTATTTATAAATAATTTTATCCTTGATGTGACTAATAAAAAATTTATCCTGTTTACTCACTTGATGGAAATGGTGCTTATAAACAAACTGAATAATATACCTAACAATATTACTGTATTAACATTACGTTTTTAAATGTTTAAATCTGATACAAAATGGGACATTTTACTTATTTCCATGGTGTGTTCATTGTAACTTATTAATAGCATATATACCAAGATTACAGGCAGCATTACACTGAACACAATAAACCCACAGTATAACAAATGAGTAAATAAAGGAAGATACCACATATGAAAGTTTATTAAAAATATAAACAATTTAGTCTTTTCAATAACAATTCCAGTACTCTACATATGAACTGTCATATTTTACAGCATTGAAGCTTAGCATGTGAAAGGCCAGAAAGAAGTACAATAGAATCATCTGAATTGCAGTGGTACAACAAAGCAGTTAAAATAAAGTTGACCAATCATTATTGTTAACAATGCAAAAGTGTAAAAGTTTTATAGTAATATATGTATATAGAAAAACATATTTAAACAAAAACAGAAAAATGGGCAATATCTATAGCACTGGTTGTTCCATGAATGAGGTTTTCTGGGAGTAAATTGTTGGGATACATTTGAAGTTCAGCTCTCAGTTCTAGGTCTTCCAACTCTAGTACACAAGTAGTTTAACAAGTTTCTTGTACATCAATAGAAGTTATCAGTTTGAGCAGGAACTTAATTCAAATTAGTGTAGATGTTCAATTTAATTTGTGAGGGAGCGTGTGCATTGGTTTCAGTTTCCATTAATATCTGTTTTCCTATTCATTTTTTGCCTCAAAATCTTTGAGTGCAATTTATCCACTCACATTCTTTTACACCTAATGAATATTAATTTTATATTCGTTCAGCATTTTTAGTAACTTATTCACCATTTCCCTATTTAATTTATTCCAATACCTAGCTTTCCAATTGCAAAAGAAAAATTTCTCACTCCCTTGTAACCATATGGCATCTTGTTCCCATGGTAATCTTTCCTCTTCCATGAACTACCTCTAATTCTTCTACCACTATCCACCCAGGCCTCATCATAATATATTCTTTGTACAAAAGTTCCTCCAAATCCTGCCACATTTTGTCAGTTACTGATTGTTTTCTGTGCTGATTTCCCAAACAAATCTAGCTGCTCTGATTTACACACCTTCCAAGTAATATATTTTATACCCAAAGTATCAATCCCATACTACAATACCATTTCAAGCAATGATACTACAAGATTTTATAATCCAATTCCATCACTTCTCTGTTTCATCTCTTCACCACTCTCTCCAATAAGTGAAGGATTTTGTAACCTCTTTCTATCATCTGCCCAAGTGTGCACTTAATAAACTGACTGTTCTTGGCACTTATTCCACATTGACCTATTGAGCTTTCTATCTTGTCCACTTCCTCCTGCAGCTGTCTACAAGCAACCTGTCTTTTGACTGTAAATCACAAAGAGGAAAAGCCAAGTTACAACATTATGGTAACACATTTCTGTCATGTGTTTATCATCTTCACTGATTGTGGAAGTCCATAAAATTTCTTTGGTAATTTAATATCTTCAGTGCATCAATGCATAGTTGTTAACAGTAACAAAATTAATTGTCACATAAGTGAATGTAGTTTGTTATATACTATGTCTGATACCTATCCTGCATGTAATGAGTCAAATCAAGGTGGTTTATAGCATTAAATATCAATAGAAAATTATTAAATGAACAATAATTTTTGTATATGCTAGTTTTGCCGAATAAAAAAGCAAGTCTGTTAAATACAGCTACAAAATAATAATAACAATAACAAAAAAATGAAGTTGCTTTCACAAGAATAAACAGGTGCTATAATCTTATTTGGGTAGAAATATAGAAAGAAGTCACTACTAACCACAGAAGTTGTATAGTGCAGTATCTCAAAAATATGAATACAAACACCAATACATTTTTAGCTGAGAATCTTTGTGTGTGGAAGAATGAGTGGGAGCTTGTGAGAAACTTTTATATGGTTTTTAAAATTAAGTATTATTTTGAGGTATTCAGATTAGGTAAAACATTTGAAAAGTAAGGATAGGTCATGCATAGATATACCCAAACTAAGTAATCAATCAGAAAATTAAAATCAACTTGAAATATAAAAAAAATGAATGATGGAAAAATATACAACAGAAAGAGAAGTTAAAAGAAGAAGAAGATGAAGAATGGTCAGTCATAGGAGAATGCCAATGCAAGCAAAAACTGAAAAAATATGAAATAACAGTGGCTTTTTGGATTTTCAAATTACATAATTGCAGCATCAAAAATTAAAATTTCACAATTTGAAAATTAAAATCATTAACATTAGTCTGTTTTCCACATCTATATTTACAAAATACAAAACAACTTAATTGACATAATAATTAATATACATTTATACTATTTATACATAGTATTTGTATTTATAGTAATTTCAATGAACTTAATTTTCAACATTATTTTCATTGTTTGTATCTCATTATTATTCATTTCAGCAATACTTAGGTTATTAGTACTATCAAACATTTTATTATATTCTAAAAAGGATTAAATTTGCTTATAGTAACTGGACTGAGATAAAAATATATATATTTTCAATTTGAAATTTCAATTGCACATGCTAATAAGCTCTTAATTTGAATGTTTAGTTTTTAATTGGAAAATTTAAGACTTTCCTGCAAATTTTTCAGTCAAAAATTTCCATAATATAAGCTAATAAACAGTAATTTTGTATTAGTAACTATATTTTCAAAAATTTAACACATATCTCTGCAATTATCATAAAATTGAAAAGTATTTTTCATTTCAAAATCAGTGGCAAAAATATTTTCAAACAACTAGAAATCTATATATGTGATTATTGCATGCCATTTCTTTCACAGTTGTTTGTAAAACTTTTATTTTTTTGTAAATACGCCAATACATCTGATGTTGGATATTCTTTATTTTTCGGATGCGTTTCGCCTCTCATCGAGGTATCTTCAGCGTACAATATTGCTGTAATATGCAATTAGTTATAATTTGAAAAAATGTTTTTGTTTTGTTTACATATAACGAAATTATTCTATCTATAGGATGCATAATATAACTTATATTTACATACCAATTGTGAATTATCATATAGAACATTTGTTTACATTGGTGTAATAGGATAGTATTCATATTGCAACTTACATTTACATTTTGAGGTGTGGTAGATGGTCTTCTGTGACCTAGAAATCTGTTTTCCCATGCTAGTAAGATAAATCCTAAGTCATTATAAAAGACTCATTGCATGATGTACTGCTGTGGTTATAAATAAAAACATTACAAAAAATTCCAGATGAGAATAGGATTCAAACCTGGGACCTTCTGTTCCCCAGCCATGCGCCTTTACCAACTTTTTCTTTTTAATTGCAATTTTATTGATTTTTTGGAGACTACACAATTGAGATCATGAAACAATATATAAGCTTAGTTAAATTATAAGACGACTATAACCAACTGACCCTACCAGCCCACTGTACAAGCACAACACATCTTATTTATAGACACAGAAATACTGTAACATTTGCATGTCATTGATACAAACTCATATGATTTTACCCATCCAAAAATTTCCTAACACGCCTAAAGAAGTTTTCGCTTAAAAAATTCAACTTTGTCCACAACCCGAAGGTTGATCAAATCTTCCTGAAGAGGATGTTCCAAGGTATTGTGTCAAGGCAGGAAGACCAACTCTTTTCCTCAGTGGCCTACAGTTTAACGTGGAATCAGAAACACGGAATTTCCCAGCATAGCTCAAATAGTGAAACACAACTCCTAAATTTCCTGCTCACCACAGGATTTGAACCCACAATAAGAGAGACACACTTTCAGAAGTAAGTGCCTTAACTGCTGAGCTACCAGACCACCCTGTTTTGAAGTTTACGTGTGCTAAGCACTATCCAAATCTGATAAAAGCTATGGGTTTTGTATAAAGATAACTTGAAAAAGTGGAAGTGGGGGTGGTATTTTTTTTACTGTTTTTGGCCAGAAATCTTCACAGGCATGCACACAATAACTCACCATAGTTTCATTGCAATTGGATGAATGGTATAGGAATGCATAGAAGACAAACAAACAACCAAACATTCATTTTTATATATTTGATACAAATATCTACTATATAATTTCGTAAGGTCACTCATTCACTCATCTCAATAGATATTGGCTGGAGAATGGTGTCACGTGTCAGCCTTCATCTGCAAAACAGCGACCAGAGATACCATTAGAAAATATTTGTGGTGCTGTCCTCAATTTAATAGCTAAGCTACTGTTACCAAATTAATTGCAGTAATACATTCATTTAGTTTGTGTTTTGTAGTAGCATTTCACAGTTTAAGAAATATCAATAAAAGTGAAAAAATGCAGATCAACTTTTGATTAACATGTTGCTAATGAAAGCAACTTAAAAAAAAAAAAAAAAAAAAATTAGTCATGGTCTCTGCAGTAGCCATGAATGCCAATTGTCATTCCAGCTTGTGATAAATTTCAATTTAATTAAATATTTCACTAATGATGTTGCTTGACCAAAGTTTATGCATTGTGGTTTATTTGCTTTCTAGGTATTTTATTGATAACTTTCGTTAATGGTCTTTCTTCATGTTTGCCCCGTCTCATTACACAACAAAAAAAAAAACAAAAAAAAAAAAAACAATGTTATGCTTTTGAAGCAAACAGGAAATTTTTAAATAAACAATGAATCAAGTGTACAAGTTTATGAAAAAGGACCAGGCGGCTAGATAGAGAGAAGCTCTGATGAAGGCTCCAGGTTTGTGCCAAAACATTGGCGATTTAAAAAAATACAGAGCAACCCCTTCCCTCCCCCCCCCCCCACACACCCTCCCAAAAAAAGTAAGTGCAATTTTTCCAATATCTATTCTGTTTACTTCATCTGAACCCACTACTACACAAATAACGTTTCTGGATGTGGACATTTCCTTAATAATCTGCATGCCTCTGTTCAGATCAAGTCCAAAGTTTATGATAATACCTCCACTTTGACATATACCACCAGTTCTCAGCTAACTTCCCTTCCTAGTAGCCTTTGACATCAATGCAAGTAAAGAATCACATTTTAAGTACTCCAAAAACCTGTCACAAGTCCAAATTGCATGAAATTACATTCCCCCACTGTGGATAAATGGGTAAAAAAATGTAGGAAAGGTATATCTCATATGGTTCCACTTACTTCCACAATCATTTCATCTCCTGAAGCATAAGAATCACAAATGACTAAGTTTTTCTCATTTTCCCATATTATTTTTTATGCTGTATCATCCTCTTGTAAAGTTACCTTATATTATTATAAATGTATGAAAAGTGAAATGTCTGTACAATTTAATTCACCTTAAATGGCAGTAATAATTTTTCATACATTTATAATTATTATCTGCAATTGAGGAATATGGCCCATACCATAACTTCCAACTATAACTGCCATATATAGTGTTATTATTGTGATTTATCTATCCCCTTAGCAACTTTATTCAGTTATGACAGAGTCAATGTTTCTCTTTTCTTTCTCCCCTTTTTTGATATCTTTTATATGTTAATTGTCCTGCAGTCTTTATGTGAGAAACTGCTCACATATTTTCATGAAATATTCAAATGATTAACAACTTCTTGATTTTTTTATGTTACATAGTTCCATTTTCCACAGTCTCTTTTTCAGAACAGTATTTGGTAGTTTTCTTCCTGATGGTTTGTTACAAAGCAATTATCTCCTGGACAATGGATGCCAAACATTTTTGCTAGCTGAATTTATTCTTTTTGAAAACCCCATTTAGATTATTTCATTTCTCACATCTCATTAGTATTTTTACAAAAAAAGTTGAAATTATCTTTTTGTTGATGATTCCATTAATTGCTTTCAATCCATCCTGATTTACTGCTCCTAAATGTCTAACTGAAGAATTCTTTCCCTTCATCACTGTTTAACAAGGAAGTGTGTGAAAAGTGAGTAGTATACCTGGAAACAGTAGACAAATTAAAGAGCATCGCATGGGACATATATCTTGTGATGTATCAGAACACAAACGAATGTGTGCACTCCAATAAAAGGACAGAACTCTTGGGCAAATAATGAGTGGAAAAAAAATAAATGCTTTTAATGTAGGCTTGAAAGCAAAGTTGTAAGCGTGATCCTCAATACTAAGAGTTCCAAGCAGAGAGTTTAATGCGGGGTGTTTCAAAATTAATATCAGAGCTTTGAGGCTTTGCAGAGGTTTTATTATTTGACTTACCATTATAAATGATACAACAAATGAATGTGTAAATCAAACACTTTCATTGTATGTATGCACATGCAGTGTTTCCTTTATCTTCCACTAGAAAGCACTAGTAGTAAAGATCATAAAAGCGAAACAGAAAGGTTTTTGTTTTTTAACGGTTTGCAAGATGTGAATCTATAATTCAATGAGCAAATGTATTAAGTTCCATTACAATTACAATTACAGTAATGACTGTGTCATATACCCTAGGTATATTGTTTAAAAAACTTAAAATTCAATACTTTCAGTAACTATACGAAAGTTAACGCATTCTGTAGCGACCGCTTGGGCAACAGGCGAGTTGACCCCGGATGTCACGCATCCGGATAAGAGCTCATTATTCTGAGCCGCGTACACGCACATTAATTAGCTGATAGCCGCGGTGGGAACCAACAGACGAAGCCTTTATGTAAGAACACGCAATATTACCAATCGAATCACGTGTTATTTGAATGATCCTTTGAAACTGAGGAGTCAATGTCCTCTTTCAAAACCGAACCACAAGCGGAAGTGGCACCGAGCCTAGCCGCACGTGCACCCAGGGCGTGTCTGTTGGACTGATTATAAAACCCCGCCACAGTAGCTAGCCAGTGTCCAGTCTGCCATCACCACTGCAGCCACTAGCATCGCAGCATCGCCGTGCCATCGGGTGCAGGTACTGTTTTAGCTGAGCTGTTGGATCCTGACTTGGGGAAGTAGCTTGTATATTCTCCTAGCCTAACCCTTCCCTCTTGTGTTTCATTACTTGTCTTTTCTATTATAAAATTGTACTCTGAACAATCTAACATTAAAAGCCTGCTGAGTGGGCCTTGTGAATCAAGCTCTGGTGTTAGTTGCTATAAAAGCCTACATATTCCCGATCCTTTGGCAAGAGCCGCTCCTTGTCTTAGTATCGAACCCGTGTCCTCAATATCTCAGCCAGTGCAATAACTGATTGTTCCTAGTTGGGATAGGACATAAAATAAAATTGGTGTCAGGTGTTTGGGTTGTTTGTGTGTTTAAATCAGAGTAGACACACTAGGAATTGTGCTTGCATTAGCACACGTAGGCATTTTCTTTTGGCTACTTTTCGCCGCGAGTGGCGATAGCCGCAGTTAGGTTATACAAGCTGCAATTAAGTACCCAGTCGGGGGGGCCATCCAACAATATAGCTACAGCTACCAGCTGTTTGTCATCATCAACGTCGAGCCGTCGTTCACCAAAAAGTCACAGCCTTTGGGTGGCTGGCTGCAATACGATCACAGCCGAGGGCTGGATGCAAACATCCGAGAGCCAGGAGAGCCGTTCGCTGCCAGTGCTTAGCAGAGCCGGGCGCGGTCGCTGAGCCAGGTGAACCGGTCGCAGTTCGACTCCGTTGATTCGCCTTCGGTCCTGAGGACGAGGTGACAGCTTGGGAGAAGCACCGGGGAAGTTCTTGCTTAATCGACGCAACAGCTGAGGTAGGTTTCGGATAAGTGGAACAGTAAAAATTTTTTGGATGTAATTTTTGCACAATTGTGTTTATGAGAGTGTGTTTTACTTTGATTGCGGTTGATTGTGATTATTTCAAAATGAGTGTTAACGGTAGTGCAGACGAGGGAGGCGAACGTGCGGACAATGGTCCGTATGTTAGCATCTCTCAAGCTTTAAAGCTAATATCACAGCCATTTGATGGAGATAAAAGTAGATTAAGAGAGTTTATTGATAATGTAGATGTAGCTTTTGAATCAGTAAGAGATGTGGATCAAGAATTGCTGTTACGTTTTGTAAAAGCTAAAATAACGGGAGATGCAAGGTCTAGGCTAATGGTTAGGGATGCTACTAACACTTGGCCAGAAGTAAAGGAAATATTAGAGGAAAATTTTGCAAGTAAAAGACCATCGATTACTATGGCATGCAAAATGTTTCAGGCAAGACAAGGTAAATCTGAATCTGTTGCTTCATGGGGTAGTAGGATAGATGAAATGCAGCGCGACTTCAGGGAAGCTTGCAGACGTGAATGCAGCGAGGAGAATTTAGCGGGGGCAGTGGACCTCGTGTATTTGTTGGGGAGAGCTTGTTTTATTCAAGGACTTGCCAATGACAGAATTCAAACGATTGTTCGAAGCCGTGGAGATACCATACGCTTACCTGCAGCAGTCGAGTTAGCTTTGCAAGAGGAAAGCGCGATTCTGTCGATGAGTGAGAAAAGCTATCGACGTACAGAGGAACCGAGGAAAGTTTATTAAGTGTTTCAGTTGTGGTAGAGCTGGTCACACAGCAAGGGAATGTAGAGTAAAAGAGAGTAAGATTAGGAGAGTTCTAGTAGTTAACGAAGAATTCTGTAAAAAGTGCCGTAAGCGAGGGCACGCTGAAAGTAAATGTAGGGCACGGGGATGTGACCCAAGTTATGTGTTTTAAATGCCAGGTAAAGGGCATTATGCTAATGAATGTCGTGAGAAGTCTGCAAATAAACCGGTGGGAAGCCGGCAGTTAAACTGTTAGCGGGCGAACATTGGCGGTTAGTCCACGTCCGTATGGGTCTAGAAATGGCCGTAAACCGCCAAACAAAAAATGATGTAGTTACACTACCCTGTAAGCAGTGCAAACAGAACAAGATCAGGTTACTAGTAGATACAGGTGCTCAAATTAGTCTCGTACTAAGAGAATGTTTGAAGGATAATGTACAGTTCGATACAAATGGAAAAATTTGCATTAAAGGTATTGCGGAAGAGGCCGTTAGAACCTTTGGAACAGTAAAATTAACCCTAATGGTAGGGAACAGTAAAATCACTCACATATTTCATGTTGTGGGAATGGAATTAGATATCCCATACAATGGTTTAATTGGGAGGGATTTTTTCATAAAACAAAATGCCATTTTAGACTATGAAAGTAAGTCACTAAGTGTACAAAATGAAATGGTTACAATGGTTGCTGAAGAAGAACCGCAGCTAGAATCACATTTAAAAGTAAAGGTCGGTCCACGTGAAGAGAAAATTGTAAGATTGTTAGTTGAATGCGATCCAGAGTTACAGGAAGGAACAGTATACAAAACAGAAATATTACCTAATATCTGTATCCCAGATGCACTTGTTAAAATAAAAGAGGGATCATGCTTAATTAGTGTAACTAACACTTCGGAAGAAGAAGTTTGTCTTGATTGCGTTAAAGTTAAAGTAGAAGCTATTCCGGAAGAGGTGATAGAAAACAAGGAGACATATAAAATTCGAACACTTAAGAAAGAACCCAAGAAACAGTTTAGTTCACGCGTAACGGAACTTAGGAAACAACTAAGAACAGAACACCTGAATCTAGAAGAGAAGTCGGAATTAATTCAAATATGCTCAGAATTTAATGATATATTCTTTCTGCCAGGAGACAAACTTACGCACACAGACGTAATCAAACATGAAATACCCATTTTACCAGAGGCAAAAGGAAAAGTAATTAATACCAGACCATATAGGATACCAGAGGCACAGCGTGTAATTTTACAGGAGCACATTGATAAAATGTTACAGGAAGATATAATAATACCGAGTAAAAGTGCTTGGAATTCCCCTTTGTTGCTCATTCCAAAAAAGTTAGACGCTAGCGGTAAACAAAAATGGAGAGTTGTTGTAGATTACAGGAAACTTAATGAAATTACTGTTGGAGATGCATTTCCCTTCCAAACATCTCAGATATCTTAGATCGTTTAGGTAAAGCCAAATATTTCTCAACTCTTGATTTAGCCAGTGGATATTACCAGATTCTAATGGATGAAAAAGATAGAGAAAAGACTGCATTTAGTTCCAATTTTAATCATTATGAATATAAAAGAATGCCAATGGGATTAAAGGGCGCACCGGGCTGTTTCCAAAGACTAATGAATAATATTTTAGCAGGGTTACAAGGTCTCAAATGTTTTATTTACCTTGATGACGTAATTGTCTATGCAACATCACTGAAGGAACATAATGAACGGTTAAGTGAGGTTTTCAAAGATTAAGGGAAAATAAACTTAAACTTCAAATAGATAAGTGTGAATTTCTTAGAACTGAAGTAGCATACCTGGGACACATAATAACAGATAAAGGAATCAAACCAGATCCAGTTAAGGTAGAGAAGGTTAAGAACTATCCTCAACCACAGACGACTAAACAACTAAAAGGATTTCTAGGACTATCGGGTTACTACAGACGTTTCATGCCTAATTATAGTAAGATTGCGAAGCCATTGCATGAGTTGCTAGTTAAAGGTCGAGAGTATAATTGGGAGGAACCACAGGAGAGAGCTTTTCAAGAATTGAAACAATTATTAATAAATCCACCACTTTTACAGTATCCAGATTTTAATTCACCTTTTATTATTACAACAGATGCTAGTAAGTTTGCAATCGGAGCCGTTTTATCACAAGGAGAATCTATAGGGAAAGACTTACCAATTGCATATGCCTCTAGAACTTTAATAAATGCCGAACAAAATTATTCTACCACAGAAAAGAATTATTGGCGATAGTATGGGCTGTTAAACAATTTAGACCGTATGTGTATGGCCGAAAATTCACAATTGTGACAGACCATAAACCACTCACGTGGATATTTAGTGTGAAAGATCCCAGTTCTAGATTGTTGAAATGGAGACTTAAACTTGAAGAATATGAATACACAGTAGTTTATAAAAAGGGAAAGTTAAACACCAATGCTGATGCTCTAAGCCGTATACGAGAAGTTCAAGTACAGGACAAAGAGAGCGAAAGAATTGAGCAAAATTTTGAAGATAGTATAAGTGAGGGTAAAGACGAAATTAGTCCAGAGGAAAAGGAACAGATTTTGAAAGAATGTCATAATTCACCAGTAGGAGGTCATCAGGCATGACTAGGACTTATGAGAAAATAAAAGATACAAACAATGGGCAGGAATGAAGCGAGACATAGAAACTACATTCGGAAGTGTGAGACGTGTCAGAAGAATAAAATCACCCAGAATAAAACCAAAATGCCATTAGAAATAACGCGTACACCTGAAAATGTTTTTGAGAAATGTTGTATGGATATAGTGGGGCCGTTAAGCATTACTGATAAAGGAAATCGGTACATACTAACTTTTCAAGATGAGTTGTCGAAATTTACGTTAGCCGTACCAATTGATCAACAAGACGCAAACACAATAGCTAGGAAGTTTGTTGAAGAAATCATACTTAGATATGGTATTCCATCATTATTTTAACAGATCAAGGGGCAAATTTTATGAGCGATGTTTTCAAAAGAGTATGCAAAATATTAAAAATCCAGAAAGTCAAAACTACGGCGTATCATCCAGAAAGTAATGGCGCGCTTGAAAGGAGTCACAGAACCTTAGTAGAGTATTTGCGACATTTTATTGCTAAAGATCAGAGAAATTGGGACGAGTGGATCCAGTATGCGTATTCGTATTTAATACTACACCACATAGCAGTACAGGTTTTACTCCTCATGAACTTTTGTTTGGTCGGAAAGCCAACAT
Organism: Vandiemenella viatica; assembly: GCA_031002005.1. Classification (NCBI taxonomy): domain Eukaryota; kingdom Metazoa; phylum Arthropoda; class Insecta; order Orthoptera; family Morabidae; genus Vandiemenella; species Vandiemenella viatica. The sequence goes on from CM061920.1 coordinate 269,263,645, forward strand.
TCCGGTATACTGCAGAAAGAACAGTCAGAAATAGTATATTGTTACGATGATTATGTTAAGGAATTAAAAGGCAAACTGCAATCATTACAAAATATAGCCAAAGAACATTTACACAAAAGTAAGGAGACTAACAAAAGGTATTATGACCGAACGGAAAATGCAAAAGTATTTAAGCAGGGAGACAAAGTTTTATTGCATGACGAATCTGTAAGAAGAGGTCGTTCAAAGAAATTGATTCACAGTGGATAGGACCGTATGATGTTTTACGAACAGAAGGACCAAACGTGATTCTCAAAATTAAAGGGAATAAAATCATGAAGTACACGCCAATAGACTAAAAGAATTTTTTTAATTGCAGGAATGGTACCATTGAAGATTGTCTTGGGACTTTTTATAGTGATAACGGGAAGTTCTGCATGGGAAGATTTCCATATAGAGAAGATCAGTTCTTCACCAGGGTTGTACTATGATAATTTGGGTAAGGCCAGACTTACAGCACAACATGGAAAGTCGTAAGTTACGTGAAGTTGGAAGATATTATGAAAAAATTTGTACAAGCGGAAACGTATGCTCAGTTATCAATAGATTTTTGTAGGAGTAAACTATTTCATTTGAACATAAGTAATGCAGAATGTGTAAGAATCGAGAAACACATAGACAGACATGTAGCAAGAATTAAAGATGCTCAGAGTCTAATTTCACAGTTAACAAGGCACGAGTTAAGAAAGAAACGAGGTCTTTTCGACTTCGTTGGCGAAATCAGTAAAGTACTTTTCGGGACGTTAAGTTCAGCAGATGCAACTTATTTTAAATCCAAAATTGATCACATGGAAGACAAGCAGTTACAATTATTAAAATTGACAAAAGAACAGGTAGCCGTTGTTAAAACCACCTTAAATGGAATAAATAGCACGATGTCCAGTGTAGTTCAAAATGAGAAAATTCTAGCAGAGGGTATGAAAAAGATTGAACGCTATGTTATTGATTATGTACAAACTAACGACGCAACTATACAGCGTATGGCCACATTGTTAGCTATAAATGAGCATTTGGTGCAACTCACATTGATTTTTGAAGAAATAGAAAGAGATTATGATCTATTGATCAATGCTATTGTAAACGCACAAAAAGGCATTCTTGAACCACATATTATCAACCCAGTTCAAATTGTAAATTACTTGAAACTTATAAGAGATGATTTAAGGGATCTCAAATTCCCAGTTCCACTTACCGAAGCTTACGGTTATTTATTACTTAAGTTAATAGATTTAGACGTATTTTAGCGGGTAACGTCCTTGGATATGTAATTCACGTACCATTAATTGACAACAGTGTTTTCAATATGTACAAGGTAATTCCATTGCCTATGGAAATTAAAACTTCACCTGGAAGTTATGTGTATATTCAACCTGAAAAAGAGTTATTACTTATTGATGATGCTAAAAGGCACTATGCCAAGTTAGATTCAGACAAACTGGAATGTAAATTGTTAGATCAAAGTAATAGAATATGTAAGCAGACATTCATTTTGCTGTCCACTTATGATCATGAAGAATGTGAGGCTAAGTTGTTACAACCAGTCAGGGAAATACCTGCTGATTGCTTAAAGAAAGTTGTGCATTTAAATCAGAGCCTATGGACACATTTGGGGCACAATGAATGGCTGTACTTAATCCCTAAGGAGGAAGGTATAACAGTTCTGTGTGGAGCAGGTACACCCACAGATATAATGTTGCAGGGTCTAGGTAAAATAAAGTTTTACACTCGATGCAAAGGTTATGGAACAAGAGTATTTATCCAATCTGAATATGCAGTAATATAACAAGCAAGGATGTTATCCCGAACATAGACATAGATAGATTGTTGTATAGTTAATAATAAAAAACAAAATATATCTCAATTGTTACAACTTAAGCTACCTATGGAACGCGTGGCAATGCAACTAGATGATTTAAAACTTGCAGGTCACAAAATAAAAGATTTGGAAGCAGAGTAGAGAAGCAAGAAAGAGAGGCTAAAGAACCTTTCACATTTGGCATTTCATTCACCACCTATGCGGGATGCATAGCTGTACTTATTTTAATAATTTGTTGTTGTTGTCGATACTGCAGATGTTGCAGGGAAGGTTATCGATCTGTAAAGAAATTTATGGATGATGACTGTTTGGAAAGGTATGTGTTAGAACCACTATTGTAAACATTGTAGAGAGTCTCGACTGTCAGTTGGTAGAAAATCAAATTCAAGTACAGACGATGAGAGAGTAGTGTTTACTAGAGGTAACAAAGTTGTGACGAAAGCATTGCCATTGCGGGTATTCCGAAAGAGGAAAAATCCATAGCTAAGCGGTGTGACAAGAGATAAAATGTAATAATTGTAATGTAATTTAAATGAAAATAATTGTTTTCCTTTTCTTTACTTGTTTGTAAAATGGTTTAGTTGAGTGACATGAGAATTTTAGGAATACAACTGATGTAATTATGTAACCTCTGTAATCAATGCAGTACATGTAATAAGAAATGTATAACTAAATTAAGTAATGTGACAGATGTAACCTATGTAACTAAGGAAATTTTGTATGTGATTTTAATAACTTTTGTAACCTAGAATAAGAAATATGAAGTTTAAAGAGTTCAGTAGTAAGTAGGTAAGATGGTTTTATGAAAATATTTCATTATTGTACTTTGATTATGATTATAACTGTAATAATCAGAAAGAAGTAAGAAAGTCAGATCCTCAGCAACAAAATTGCTGCAACAAGAGTAGTTGCATCAATTTTCCCCGGGTAGGGAGGTGTCATATACCTAGGGTATATTGTTTAAAAACTTAAAATTCAATACTTTCAGTAACTATACGAAAGTTAACGCATTCTGTAGCGACCGCTTGGGCAACAGGCGAGTTGACCCCGGATGTCACGCATCCGGATAAGAGCTCATTATTCTGAGCCGCGTACACGCACATTAATTAGCTGATAGCCGCGGTGGGAACCAACAGACGAAGCCTTTATGTAAGAACACGCAATATTACCAATCGGATCACGTGTTATTTGAATGATCCTTTGAAACTGAGGAGTCAATGTCCTCTTTCAAAACCGAACCATAAGCGGAAGTGGCACCGAGCCTAGCCGCACGTGCACCCAGGGCGTGTCTGTTGGACTGATTATAAAACCCCGCCACAGTAGCTAGCCAGTGTCCAGTCTGCCATCACCACTGCAGCCACTAGCATCGCAGCATCGCCGTGCCAGCGGTGCAGGTACTGTTTAGCTGAGCTGTTGGATCCTGACTTGGGGAAGTAGCTTGTATATTCTCCTAGCCTAACCCTTCCCTCTTGTGTTTCATTACTTGTCTTTTCTATTATAAAATTGTACTCTGAACAATCTAACATTAAAAGCCTGCTGAGTGGGCCTTGTGAATCAAGCTCTGGTGTTAGTTGCTATAAAAGCCTACATATTCCCGATCCTTTGGCAAGAGCCGCTCCTTGTCTTAGTATCGAACCCGTGTCCTCAATATCTCAGCCAGTGCAATAACTGATTGTTCCTAGTTGGGATAGGACAACTGTATGGAGATTTCTAATAATATGCTAAATCTATGTCCTTATCTTTCCAGAAAAAAACTAAGGTCTACAGACTACCATTTATGTGGCAGCTTTGCAAACAAAATGTTGCTGCATGAAGAATGTCATTTTCAGTAATGAATTATCATTTCACCCAGGTACAAATGTTAACACTCATAATGTGCACATCTGGGTCAGAAAATTGCCATGATATAGTATAGTTGAAACAAGACTACCAAAACTGAAATGTTTTTTTGTGCACATAATGGTGGAAAGTTTTCGAGCCTTTCTTTATGGCGAAGCAAGTGCAACTGTGTTTCTTATTTTGATGCAAAAAAACAATGGCTATTTCCTCAAGCGCAAGGTGATGAATAAGAACTTCATTTGGTAGCAAGATGATGTGCCTCCTCACTAGCATAACTCAGTATGCTACTGGCAGGGCCGGCGTTAGGGGGGGTTAAGCGGGGCAAAAGTACCCGGGGCCCGGGCTACCAAAGGGGGCCTGGCGGCCTGGATGCCTAAATAAATAGAAATCAAACACAAATTTTAAAATCTGCACCAAAATTTTGAACATTTTTGTATTAAAAATGTTCTTAATTTATCAAAAAAAAAAGTGTAAGTAAAAATATCTTCGGGGGGGGGGGGGGGGGGGCCTAAGATCACTTACCCGGGGCCCGAGAATCCTAACGCCGGCCCTGGCTACTGGTTAAATGATATTGTAGATAGGCCACCATGGGCTGGATGGCAGGACTTGTTTTGCTGGCTTCATGTTCACCTGATCTTGACGCCATGTTTTTTTTATATTTTGGTTTTCTTAAACAATAATAAGTATATATCTCTGTTACCAGCTGGCCTACCTCACCTAAGAAACAAGATTTAGCAGTTGTTTGCCAATTAGGCCAGACAAACTGATCAAGCTGATGAAAGAACTTACCTATTAACTGGAGAAAAAGTCACCTGAATCTTGAAGCCAGGGAAGGATAAAAAATAAAGATTAACAGGATAAAGACCATGAATACAAATGTGATGATTGAAACTGGTTCAAATGAGTATGATAAGAAGGTTTTGGCTATTTAGGAATTAACCAAAGAATTGAATTGTGTACTCCCACGAAAACGTAGACCATGACGTTCCTACTTCAATTGAAGAAGAAAAGCTATTGGAAATGGCATATAGACAAAATTTGAAGGAAAAATAATTGTAGAAAAATTTAAGGAAGGGCTCAAACCAAAATTTAAAACTGGGCCTAGGAACAAGGAAACAGTTCACTACGCTGTGGAAGTCAGTTCTACAATCACAAACGAAATCCTAAAAAACAGGAAATGATACCTGGAATTTTCTGCAGTTACAGCCAAGGACTACTTGGTGGTGCCCAACTGTCAAGAGTGCAATCACCTAGGACTCATTAGTAAACATTGCCAACAGCCTAGCCCCTGCTGCAGTCACTGTGGGGAAACAGGACTCAAGAAAGACGAGCAGAAAAATAAATCACCAATCTGCATCACCTGTATAAGGCATTGAAAGATATGCAAGTAAAAAGGGAAGGAATACATGACCTATCAGCTTCTTCTGAAAAGAGTAGTAAATAGAACAGAGTATTAGTAACAAAACATAACTAGTAATGGAATCAAATGGTTTAATACAAAACATGCACCTAACAAACGAGACACAAGAAGCAATATCTAGAGGGAAACAGAAGAAAAGGTAAACTCAATCTAGAAGGAGAAGGGATGCGGGGTGAGCGGCAAACTATTGAGAAAAGTTGAGAAAGAATCTTGAAGTAGACAAAGAGAACATAAACAATCCAAGTGGATAGTGGGCAACTACAAGAAACAATTCAGAGACGAACTTTTAGCACAAATCTAAACCAGTTACCACTTAAAGTAGGTAATGCTGGGTTGGGTTGGGGCCCAAATCTTTCTGAATGCATGACACTAGAAACAGGTATATTTAACGAATATACAAACTGTGAATGTGTATAAATTGATCCTATTTACTTGTACCAAGATTTCGAGGAAAATTTGAAACTAACAAGATTAGAAGAAGAACACATTATCATGATTGCACTACGGCATCTAACAAGGATGCTAGATCTGGCTGGAAAAACCAATCACCTTTCCCCAGGTGGAGGCAGTAGACCGCATTCAGGTGAAGTCTAAGAATTTCCCCACAGATCCCGCTCAGTTCCTTATCCTTATCAAGAAGGTCTTTGACAGCCAAGGAGACACCTTTGACCCAGACGTAATATTCAAACAGTTCACAATTATACATGGCAGAATCATTTTCGATCCTAATCAAACCTGGCCACATTGCAACGTACATACAAGGCACCCTTACGTATGTATCATAAGATTAAAATAGTGCAAATAAATGAAAGTTGAGTAACTTAATATAAATATAATAATTATATAATCATTTAGAATTTAATATATTATTAAAAATAAACTTAAAAATCAAATTTTTATCTCAAATTTTTCATCTTTCATAAGCATTGCCTGTTTCCATAATTAAATACTGCTAGCTTGAGTTTTTTGGTATCATCTTCCAACAATACATGAACACACAATGATTTTACATGAGATTTTAATTATGTGCCTAATTACACATAAACCAACAAAACAATCTTTGTCTTATGAACTTGCACTGTTTGCAGCTCAACTAATTCAATTGACAAACATAAGACCATGCCACTGCATATCACTGCACCTTGCAACCACCTTTCCACTGCTCTACCAGCCCATTCACAATCCAATTTAGGCCATACAGTGATCTAATTTCTCTATATAGTACTCTTTTTTACTGTGATTGAGATTGGAGGACATGCAGGAAGCATTAGATGCTGTCAGACAACCAGCCAACACAAGTCTCTCCCATATAGGAATAACATCCTACCATGTTATATTGCTGAATGGAAAAATCAACCTACAGAGTGCCCAACATCCAAGAGGTGAGGACATTGGTATGCTGTGAGAAAATACACATGAAGAGGACTGTTTGGAATAACATGTCCTCATTGGTGGAACATGAATAAATGAGCCTGTTTAATGGTATTCCTACAGAACGTTCCCACAGTTTTAGCAATAAATGGTCCACTTTACTGTTGATACAATTTTGAACTTTTAATTAATTGCTTATATAACAAAGAAAATGGTGTTATTAACTAAGAAATGATAAGCTGAATTGTGTATAAACAGAACAGAATGAGGTATACAACAAATATACATAGCAATGTAAACAAATACTCCATTATACCCCCACATTAAAACTTGCAGAGGCGGAAGTGGAGGCACAATTTCATGCAGAAGTTCCACCGTTGGGGAAGTGAAATTAGAGATTTGTTACAACCCTAGTATGGTGTGATGGCATCCAAAACTATTGATTCCTCCATTTGATGAGAACATTAAGCTTGGCAGCACTTCAGGAATCATTTGGAAGAGTAGACCTGAATGGGCTGACTGGGGTTTCATCCTCTCACTTCTTCAGTTTTCATTTCATACAACTCAAAGAACAAACTATGTTTAACACACACACTATCACAGAAATCTGCACTTACAATAACACATACAAACATACAAGGAGGAAGGAAATGGAAAATAACTCCAAGTCATTGTTTACAAGGAAGTTCCTGTGGAAGGGTACATCCTGCATAGTAACTACCAAAACATGGAATCAAGCATCGCATCATAACAAGATGAAGGTTGTAGGAAATAACTATTAGCTGTTCCAATCTGACACTATTTTAAAGAGGTGGAATGATTGTAATAAGTTAGGTCTTAAGTAATAAGTAATATCTCTACTTCAACAGAATTAAAACATTTGAAAACACAGTGCAAAAGTTTTGGTTTTTTTCTGCTAGGGAGAATGAAAATTAATTGCCTAATGCTGGAGCAGTACCTTCTTCAAAACTATTTTCAGTCATGCCAGCTAAATCTTTTGATCACAAGTATCAATGTCATTTATAATAACTATGATTCCACAATTGTTTCAGAGCTTTATGTCAAATGCAGATCTCTCAGATTTTTAAGTCACATAAAGGTTTCATAATTATCATAGTGTCAACTACACAGATTACAATTAACATAGATTGAATAGGCTATATCTGATAGGTTTTATCTCAAAATTGGTAACATTATTTTGCATGGGTTCATTTAAGTTCACATTAAAAACAACAAAGTGTGACATATAAATCCTTGGGTAGAGTAAAAGCTGCAAACAAGATAATTCTTAATTTTGATACAAAGTAATGTTTGTTTATTTCATGTAAGGAGCTTCATTTTTTAAAGTTCATTAAGCTTATAACTCCTGATAAATTAACTTCTTCATAAATTATTTATAATAATGATTTTTTTGAGTGTTACAATTGTATACCTAGAAATCTGTTTGATTTGATTAAAACTTTTATCTAACTAAGCACGCAAGGCTATATACACAGCTATGTAAACAGAAATTACTGAATGGTAACTATGTTTTATAAAGACTTTTATAAAAGATAATGGAAGTTTTTCTTTAAATGATATTCTAATATTTCTTATCCTTACGCTTTTAAAAAATACCTCCCCCCCTTTTTTCAAAAAAAAAAAAAAAAAAAAAAAAAAAAAAAAAAAAAAAAAAATCCATAGGTGTATGAATTCTTGTTTCGAATTTAATAGAACTTATGTCATTAAAATCTAATTTAAATTAGTTTGTCTTAACCAAGTTCTTCATCTGAAATTATATAAAGTTTGATTTCAAGCTTTGTTTATTATCAAGTAAGAATAACATAGTCTTAATTTTAAATGGAAAGGAAATTCAAATGTACTGATCATTCACCATAGTAGAGGGAGGAGTGCAGCAGTGCAAAAATGAACACTATTTCATGCTATTTTTGTGGCTACATTGACTGTACATTGAACTTGGACACAGGTTTCTATTTTAAAGTGAGGGTGTAGTCCAAAATATCATAGTTTTGTGTTTTTTGAGTGATTTTTGTCGCCACTGGCCTCCTCTCTTGAACTCTGGTGACTGGTGGGTTATATCACTTTGCATCATTTTTTCCTACACCATTGTTGCTCTTAGAACCAAATTGATGTATAATAACAGATCAGGGATTCTACTGTAATAAAGAACATTGTGGCATGACACATTTTATTTTTTTCAGTCTGATGAAGAATTTTGGAGTGATTGCATTTGATTGTCCTTGAATGAACTAAAACAATTACCTTAATTTCCATTAATCCAATAGCATTATAAGTTTTTCAGGGTTGACAGCTGATTGCCTTTCAAAGATCACATGATATATTTTGCTATTCAGCTAACAAATTTGTTATTTATGATAGAATATATTATAGTATATAGCAAAATATTAAAATGATTGTTTGATTGTTTGCATAAAGTTGTTCATAGTGACGCTGCTGCATTCGTTTTGAATGAGGGATTTACTTTCATTATCTTTGTTTGTATTTATTGCCTAACACGATTGCATATTTATTTTAATTTTGTTTTATGAAACTCATAATCCAATTTATCATAGAAAAAATAAAACAAAATATAGCTAAGGTACCAGTATACACAATTAGTTGAAATGTCTGTGTGTATACATACATTAAAATTTAAAGTGAAACTAGCACATTCAACTTTTTCTCCAAGATGTTAGTTTTACAGCTTTCCACTTATATTGTTTATTCTCATTGAGAACTCTCTTACACAAACAAGGTCGTGTTGAAATCACTGAAATGTTATTTTAAGAATAATTTGCATAATAAGACAAAGGAGAATGCCAGGGCCATAAATCCCCTACTACATTTTGTAGATAAAAAATCTTGACCTCTTCAATCAAAGGAGACATACATTTCCACAATATTATGACTAAATATAATATATACATAGATTAGGGGCCACATAGGTTAGGCAGTAGAAGATCTAACTCCTGCCTGGATGATCCTTGATAAAGAAGAGGATTTTGTATCAAGGTGAAGCATTTGGAACAACTTCTCAGGACTACTTAGCCTGCCGTCGAATGAATACCATGTAGGAATGTTCAGAGGTAAGGGAAAGTTGTCAAGAGTGTGGGGCTGACTGCCACACCTCCCCTCCCCTAGTTTCACAGTGTGAGGTACACAACCTCACATTTTGTGATTTTGACATTATTAAAGCTATTTTTTTATTTAATAATTGTAATGGTATATAAGTTACTAACTCTGAATTTTAAATTCCAAGGTCAAAGCATGTCAAGATGGATATAATGAGATCTCTGGAAAATAAATAACAGTTGAGAGAGTTGAAGAAAAGATTTGGAAGGAAGAGGACGTGTTGGTTGTGGAAAGAATATGGTTTAAGAGAAAAGATAAAACAGAATGGCTAGATGGAAGCCAAGAAGAATCCTGGCGGGATTAATAACAAGAAAATAATAGCCTGAGGGCAAGGAAATTAGGGTTTAATAAAGATAATGTAATATGACTTTGGAAAAGATAATTGTCTGTTAAATGGAAAATATAAAAGTTGTGAGATAAGTAGAAAGTGTTTTATTTGAGATTGAAATATAGATATAAACAAAGGAGTTGATTTTAAGTTTGCGTGGTAAGAATTTGATTAATAATAATTTGATTTACAGCGTGAGTAATGGAATAAAACCAGCAATGGACAAAGAGGGATCAAGGAAAATCCTTATGTACTGGTCTGGTGCAGGAAATATAAGTAAATGTATTATTTTAAAAGTATGATAAAGTAACACTCACATGTGTTCTCTACGAAATAAGAGGTAACGACAAGGGTACGTTACAACAGGTTAAAAGGATCTTTAACTCTGAAAATCCATAGCATGTGGTCCTCTGGGCCTGATCACAACTTCACCTTTTTACTTTCTCCACATATAACAAAACTCATTATTATGTATGTTCTGAAAAAATAAATAATGTGTTATCAACAAAAAGCTGACAGCTTTAAGAAGAAATTAAAAAGTTTATGCTTTAAATACTATTTGGCTCTTTCAATGAATTTTCTGCTGGGAAACTGGACTGGTCTAAGAAAATAACAGACGATTTAGAGTATAACTTTCACAAACTGGGTGGCGTGGGATGAGAGGTAGCTTCAACATTCATGTGCATGATAAGATGTGTGGTGAGATAGAAATTGGGAACACCTAATTTAGGGTAATAAAAGGTTAATGTGAAAGTTATTAATGGTCGTTGATGTCATGTGTGATCTTTAATCTAATTTACAGTAGAGTGTTGTTAAACCAAATGTAAATTATCTGAGACATCAAGTATCCAAACATTATTTTTTTTAATGAACTGTGCACTATTTTACAGAATTGTCAATTTTATCTTTTCAGTACACTTGTTTTGCAAAGAACTAGGTACAATTAATTTTACAACTTGCATTTGTTATTGTATTATCACCACAATTTCCTTGTGATGAACCAGACACTGGCTTTGATGTTGAACATTTGTTGTAACCATGAAGCAACAACAATTCTTCCAGTAGTTTTGAGTTTCTTTTAAAAATCTTCTGAAACCTGCAGTATTTGTCATGAGCCTTTGTATTGAATTGCTGTGTTCGTGGTTCTGTTGATGTTAGTATCTCATACCAAATTATAATACACATATAATGGCATGGTGTTCATATTCTAAAAGAAAGCATTAGTGTCACCAATATGCATCAAAAGAAAATAATATTGTGGTATGTCTAATTATATAATACTCAATATAATTTTAAAGGCAAAATAAAAACTATACAAATCCAGAATTTGAACAAATCGATAGTCCCAATTAGTTTGGATTATTGATGCTCTACTGCAATTTAATTTCAATTGCAATGATGCAAACACATGGTCCAGTGCTAATGTCCATACGCTCCTACCTTCCTAGGCCTTGACTTTTTTCTTTCTTTCTTCTTTTATCCCTTCCCCCTACCAGTGCCTGTCCTTTATGAATTGCAACTTTAAACGCATGCAGTGTTTTTGGTATAAATTAGGTATAAATGTAATAAACATAAGAGATCCTCACAAATTGTAAGTAAATTAGTAAATGGACTGGGATATTAATTGTTTGTAGTTGATGCTGAAAATTTCATAGTTCTGGAATGATAAACTTATGCATGATAGTCAGCTGGCAATATTATTGGTTTTTAGAATAACGTCCTATACTCTCCTGCAAGCTGAAGGCTGCTCTCATATAGGATAAAAACAAACATAACTTATCTAATTTTCATTTAATTGCTGGAGTTTTGTACACAGACATGTTACTAGCCTTACTGATTAAATTACTTCATGTTTTAGAATAAGTCTTATCATGAACACTTAGCACATGTGATTCTCCTGCTTTAATGGAAAGGTTTCTTTTTGACTATCTAGAAATTTTAAGGTATTTTCTAATCCAGCCTTTCACTATTTAATCTTTTCTATAACATCCTTTACAGTTTGTTAAAAATAGATTATAGAAGGAGTAAAATAATAAACGTATACCTTGTGAAAATTAATGTACTCCAATGAAAAATTTCATTTTTTAAGCAATAAGGGAGCATCCATAAACTGCATGGCTCAAAGAGGGGGAGATGTGTTGGATAGAATGCTATACTGAGCCACATGGGTGGGTGAAGGGTGTCTGAATGAAGCCATGTAGCTTTTCATTCATTTTATTCATCACAGTTAAAATAGGGTACAGTATGTACAACAGCATGAAGATATTTATTACCACCATTTAATTATCTCCCTAATTTAGATATCTTATATGCTCTCAGTACCACACATGTCTGTATTTGGGTTGCACTAGACATTTGACCTAATTAACACGTAACAGCGCGTTTTGAGGAGAAAAATATTAAACACATGGTACCCAGACCCAAATTTTCTTGCAGATATCACATGATATTTTCCACTTTGACAGTTAGTATTGTTTTGATGTTCTGGAAAAAAAGCTGTTTTGATTTGGATTGCCTGATTTGATTTTAAAAAAAATCAAATTTTGCTTTGACAAGTGAATTTCAGTGCATCTTTAATCATAGTGTTATTTGAAGTGTGGTGCGAACTTTATGAGGCTTATAGGAAATGTTTTACACAGAGTTTTAAATTTACAAAACAGATTCAATGAGCTATGGAAATCTTATAAGTAGCACAATGGATGATTCCCTGGTCATGTAGAAAGGAAGGAAATGGAACTGCAGAAAACAAAAAATGAAGTTCCTGTTAGGTTTCTTACATGGAAGGTAGAGTTTGTTCTACTTTATCAGCTAATAAACAATGGCAAATGAATTAGGAGAGTGTTTTTACTAAAACCTCTATAAGGAAAGGATACCTGGATGTACCTGAGAAAAAGAATTCTGCCATAATTAATCATTTGCAGGAGTGGGTAGTGTCACCATTTCATTTAGAATATATATTAAGCAAATATTGGTCATGATCATTATATACACAATAATTTTAATGATAGTCTGGTAAGAGAAAATGGCAGTATATGTCTTCTGGAATTAATAGGAAGAGAAATGTGCCAGACAGGTAGGGAGGATGGGGAAGGGCGTGTTGGGGGTTGTAAAGATAAAAACTTCATCAGGCTACATGGGAGAGTTCAAAAAAGCCAAAATGCAGCCTTTAGTTTATGGATGCCCCCTATGTGAAAGATTTATATTCCACAAAGAAGTCATACCAGTGTTAATATGGTGTATCATATAAAGAATGGATTCATTTCCTCCGTTACTATTGTGTTAGGGGGGCGGGGGGGGGGGGGTAAGCGGGTCAAATGTACCCGGGCCCACCCAGCTGATGGGGGGGCCTGATAAATTCGCCAAGGGCCCCCAACTGATTACTCGGGCCCCAAAATCCTAGCGCCGGCCCTGTTACTATGTAAAACAAATGAAGTACTCTAGAAAACAGTTGTAAGACAAATTCAATAAAATTAAATTTCAATAAAACACATTATACTAGGTTCAAAACAAAAAGTTATATGCAGCAAGATATACATATATACTATAAAAATGGTACAATCTTGGAAACAAAGAGTATAAAATTCCTTGGTATGTAAATAGATGAGAAACTCAGTTAATAACAACATAGTATATTAATACTGAGGAAGATAAATAATCACACATTCAAAATCAGAATGTTTCTCCAACAGCAGACCTACAATGAATGAAACAAGTGAACTCCTCTTCTTTTCATGACATGTCATATGGCGTAAATTTTTGGAGAATCTCTTCACAAAGTAAAAAATTTTCATAGCACAGAAAAGAGCCATTAAACTAAGAACTTCTTTCGGACAACATGTTAAAAAGCTAAATATTCTTACAATGACTTCTCTGTATATATATTCTCTGGTGTGTATTGTAATAGAATATCTTAACCTTTTTATGTCTAATTCACAGATACACAATTTCAATATAAGAAACAGAAACAACTTGTGCAAAACACAAATATTACTGTGATTGGACTGGAACATCTGTTTAATAAACTTCCCAAAAGTATAAAATAGTTTTTAGATAGTAAAGATGTATTTAAAGAAAAACTTATAGATTGTCTGGTGACTCCTTTTACTCCATTCAAGAAATTATAGAAAATAATTAATTTTATTTAATATGACTTTGGGAAAATTCAGTTGTAAAAATTAATGTTTATTTTTATTAAATTTGCATTTATTTTTTGTTTTGTTTTTGTAACATACAATAATTTCTTCCCTACAATTATTATTCGTATTCTATGTATATTTTTAACCAGAACATGTTTCAATTTCCAGAGGTCCTTGCTCAGTAGGGATCTATGGAATAAGATTATTAAATAAAACTAAAATAAAATGACCTTAATTCGGAACCGCCTACTTTATATGTGTGAAGCAAGCTTTACCAGAGTTTGAAGGCAAACTAAACTCCTTTTAAATTTTTGCCCTCTAGCCTTGGACGTAATAACCTTAGCAAATCATTCACTGCAAAAGAATGGATGGAATTACGTTGTTGTTGTTTTTTAAAAAAGAATAAATAAACAGAACTTGTAGCAACCACTTTTCTTGTCCTGGCTCTATGATAGTAGCAGTTTATTTTATAAATTGTGATGAACACTTCAGCAATTTCTGTAGTAGACATCAATCATATCATTTACTTACATAAATATCCATTTTTGTACATACATCATATGACACAAGAAAGTAAGTTTTATTAAAAATTATCACTTTTTGGTGCAATATTGATCTTAAAACCTACATTTAGGGCTGCTACCTCAGCATGTACAAACTTATTAATTACAGTTATGATTCAGAAGTCTTCTTCTCATATCGATGACAGCAGCAAATATGTTGTAGTTTTTCCGCCAGTGTGATGGATTTGTCAGTAGCTTATTGGAGGTCAAATTGGGATACATTCATTCCAATTTGTGGACAAGACAGCAGATGTACCATGGTTTCTCTCTCCCTGAATAAACATGTGGTGTCTGGCTGTATCAGGGCCCCATCAGGGCCGCATTTAGGTATAGGCTACCTAGGCAGCAGGGGGCCTGCACTACATTTGAAGAAAAGGGTCAAACAGTTACAAAGAAAGTAAACTATTTCTAAAACAGTTTTAGCACTGAAAGTCCTGAAATGCTCTTGAAAACCGAAAACAATGTTCACATACATGCAGTTCAATCCTTTAAAGTACGAGTGTACTGTAAATTAACATTTCAATGCACTTCATTTACAAGTGAAACAATTTCCAGATTCTTTAAAGATTTCTAAAGTTATACACATATTCAAGAAAGGGGAGAAGTCAGATGTAAACAATTATAGACCATTGTCACTAATCTCTAGTTTATCAAAAATTTTTGAGAAAGCAATGGAACAGAAGTTTATCGACTTCCTTAATAAGCAAAACATAATTATAGATTTATAAACGTTTCTCGGGCAACAAACCGAGTAATATTATTGTTAATACACAATATTTCGGCGACTTTATTCTCCGTCGCCATCTTCAGGTGCAGTTGTCAGTGTCTTGAAGTCTACCTTGAAGTCAGCCTTTAGCGTGTTGTTTGAAAACTGGCATGGCAACGACAGATGTTGTTATGTTGCCTAGCAGCATCTCAGATGTCATTAGACGCCCGCGGAACACAAAAAGTAGAGCGTTGGTGATGAGCAGCCTCAATTACAGGAATCCATGCATCACTTATCTGGAATCCACAATCCCTGTTTACCAAATCAGACGCGAGGCGAATTTCAAATGCTTCTTTGATGACGCTGTCCCAGAAGCCTCTCGCATGTGTCAGTACCTTAGTCGCTTCGAAATCAAAACCATGTCCTTCTGTCAAACTATGTTCTGCCACTGCGGATTTGTCTTTTTGCCCCAGGCGAACATGTCGGGCGTGTTCCAAACACCGTTGTTGTACGCACCGTATGGTCTGGCCGATGTATTTCTTCCCACATTCACACGGGATGCAGTAAACTCCGGGTGTACGAAGGGCAAGGTCATCTTTTGGAGAGCGCAAAATGTTTCTCAATTTCGGTGGTGGTAGGAAAATGGTCTTAATGCCATTTCTTGCCAGGACTCTTCCGACCCTAGATGTTGTGGCGCCAGAGTACGGCAAGAAGGCTAATTTATCGTGTGGACCATTATCGTGTTCATTAGGCCTGCGTTTCATTTCCCGGAATGCCAACTGTATCTGATGTTCATTGTACCCATTCTTCCTGAAGGTATCACGTAGATGTTTTAACTCACTAGGAAGGCTGTCTTTATCACATATTGCTCGCGCTATGTGGACAAGAGTAGTTAGTACTGTCTTGCGCTGTGCCGGATGATGATAACTGTGCGCGTTTAGGTACAGGTCCGTGTGCGTTGGCTTCCTGTACACCGTGTGTCCCAAAGTTCCATCAGCTTTCTTTATAATCAGAATGTCCAAAAAGGGCAGGCGACCTTCCTTTTCAACCTCCATCGTGAATTGGATGTTTTTGTTGACACTGTTCAAGTGAAGGAGAAACTTATCTAGGTTGTCTCTACCATGGGGCCAAACAACAAATGTGTCATCCACGTACCGAAAGAAGGCACTGGGCTTCATGGGGGCAGTTTCCAACGCTTTCTCCTCAAAATGTTCCATATAGAAATCAGCTATAACAGGTGACAGGGGACTGCCCATGGCAACTCCCTCGATCTGTTCATAGTAGTGCCCGTTAAACAAGAAGTACGATGATTGTAATGTGTGGCAGAACAGCTCGACTAACCTGGGCTCGAAGTGCTGTTGTAGTAGAGCCATCGTATCAGCCAGAGGAACCCTGGTGAAGAGGGAAACCACATCGAAGCTCACCATCAAATCCTGTTGACGCAGGTGAAGTTCTTTAACAATATTAATAAATTCGGTCGAGTTTTTCACATGGTGAACACATTTTCCCACAAATGGTGATAATAGGCCGGTCAAGTACCGAGCCAGATTATAAGTGGCCGATCCAATAGTACTCACTATTGGCCGTAATGGTGTTCCTTGTTTATGGATTTTTGGTAATCCATAAAGTCTGGGTGGAACAGCTGCGCGGGGTTGTAACTGTTTAATAGTGTCTTCTGGTAGCCCCGAACATTTCAGCAGAGCTGTTGTTTTCTTCGCCACCGCATTGGTTGGATCTTTCGACACTTTCCGGTAAGCCGCGTCCACCAAAAGTTCTTCCACTTTCCGTTGATAATCTGCCATCGTAAGAACCACCGAAGCGTTTCCCTTGTCTGCTGGTAGGACGATAATATCTTGGTTGTGACGCAAAGACCAAAGTGCTTTACGTTCAGCAGCTGTGGTGTTGGGCCGAGGCGGTTTGGCCTTGCTTAATATTCGGCTGGTTTCTCGCCTTATCTCTTCAGCAGCGCTCACAGGCAAACCACGAACTGCTAACTCGACGCCAGTGAGAATTTCCCTGTATGGAATGGTCTTGGGTACTGGCGCAAAATTTAACCCTTTAGATAGAACTGAAAAGGTGGCAGTATCTAATTCAGCACCACTCAGATTAATTACTGTCCTTCTATCTGGTGCAGAAGAGGTATTAACTTTGTGGGCAAGTCGGGCAAATTTTCCGCATTGCCGTGCCGTCGCACGGCGTTGAACTCTGTGACTTTCAGCGACGGTACAGCTGTCTACCCACTCCCAGGCGTCACGGTGCAGATAGTTAGACAAAAACATGTGGCAAGCAAGAAGAGACTGAGAAACAGAGTCTAACTCACGCCTGGTGTATTGAATCCTCTCCCTCACCAGAGAAAAACTCGCTTTCCGTAGAATTTTCTTCGCCGCAAAAGATTCAATCGGGTGACGAATCTCGGCAAAACGAGGTACAATGTTTTGGTCCCGGCATCGTTGGAGAAAAGCGAGAGCACTAAGAAGTCTTGACCTCTTCTTGCGAAGCTTCTCCAGTCGCTTAACGCGACGATATATATCCTCCCCGTAGAGGTAAGTTATAAATGAATGTAATTTTTCTCGGCGTTGTTTATTTATAAACGTTTCTCGGGCAACAAACCTCGTTTTGCCGAGATTCGTCACCTGATTGAATCTTTTGCGGCGAAGAAAATTCTACGGAAAGCGAGTTTGTCTCTGGTGAGGGAGAGGATTCAATACACCAGGCGTGAGTTAGACTCTGTTTCTCAGTCTCTTCTTGCTTGCCACATGTTTTTGTCTAACTATCTGCACCGTGACGCCTGGGAGTGGGTAGACAGCTGTACCGTCGCTGAAAGTCACAGAGTTCAACGCCGTGCGACGGCACGGCAATGCGGAAAATTTGCCCGACTTGCCCACAAAGTTAATACCTCTTCTGCACCAGATAGAAGGACAGTAATTAATCTGAGTGGTGCTGAATTAGATACTGCCACCTTTTCAGTTCTATCTAAAGGGTTAAATTTTGCGCCAGTACCCAAGACCATTCCATACAGGGAAATTCTCACTGGCGTCGAGTTAGCAGTTCGTGGTTTGCCTGTGAGCGCTGCTGAAGAGATAAGGCGAGAAACCAGCCGAATATTAAGCAAGGCCAAACCGCCTCGGCCCAACACCACAGCTGCTGAACGTAAAGCACTTTGGTCTTTGCGTCACAACCAAGATATTATCGTCCTACCAGCAGACAAGGGAAACGCTTCGGTGGTTCTTACGATGGCAGATTATCAACGGAAAGTGGAAGAACTTTTGGTGGACGCGGCTTACCGGAAAGTGTCGAAAGATCCAACCAATGCGGTGGCGAAGAAAACAACAGCTCTGCTGAAATGTTCGGGGCTACCAGAAGACACTATTAAACAGTTACAACCCCGCGCAGCTGTTCCACCCAGACTTTATGGATTACCAAAAATCCATAAACAAGGAACACCATTACGGCCAATAGTGAGTACTATTGGATCGGCCACTTATAATCTGGCTCGGTACTTGACCGGCCTATTATCACCATTTGTGGGAAAATGTGTTCACCATGTGAAAAACTCGACCGAATTTATTAATATTGTTAAAGAACTTCACCTGCGTCAACAGGATTTGATGGTGAGCTTCGATGTGGTTTCCCTCTTCACCAGGGTTCCTCTGGCTGATACGATGGCTCTACTACAACAGCACTTCGAGCCCAGGTTAGTCGAGCTGTTCTGCCACACATTACAATCATCGTACTTCTTGTTTAACGGGCACTACTATGAACAGATCGAGGGAGTTGCCATGGGCAGTCCCCTGTCACCTGTTATAGCTGATTTCTATATGGAACATTTTGAGGAGAAAGCGTTGGAAACTGCCCCCATGAAGCCCAGTGCCTTCTTTCGGTACGTGGATGACACATTTGTTGTTTGGCCCCATGGTAGAGACAACCTAGATAAGTTTCTCCTTCACTTGAACAGTGTCAACAAAAACATCCAATTCACGATGGAGGTTGAAAAGGAAGGTCGCCTGCCCTTTTTGGACATTCTGATTATAAAGAAAGCTGATGGAACTTTGGGACACACGGTGTACAGGAAGCCAACGCACACGGACCTGTACCTAAACGCGCACAGTTATCATCATCCGGCACAGCGCAAGACAGTACTAACTACTCTTGTCCACAGAGCGCGAGCAATATGTGATAAAGACAGCCTTCCTAGTGAGTTAAAACATCTACGTGATACCTTCAGGAAGAATGGGTACAATGAACATCAGATACAGTTGGCATTCCGGGAAATGAAACGCAGGCCTAATGAACACGATAATGGTCCACACGATAAATTAGCCTTCTTGCCGTATTCTGGCGCCACAACATCTAGGGTCGGAAGAGTCCTGGCAAGAAATGGCATTAAGACCATTTTCCTACCACCACCGAAATTGAGAAACATTTTGCGCTCTCCAAAAGATGACCTTGCCCTTCGTACACCCGGAGTTTACTGCATCCCGTGTGAATGTGGGAAGAAATACATCGGCCAGACCATACGGTGCGTACAACAACGGTGTTTGGAACACGCCCGACATGTTCGCCTGGGGCAAAAAGACAAATCCGCAGTGGCAGAACATAGTTTGACAGAAGGACATGGTTTTGATTTCGAAGCGACTAAGGTACTGACATATGCGAGAGGCTTCTGGGACAGCGTCATCAAAGAAGCATTTGAAATTCGCCTCGCGTCTGATTTGGTAAACAGGGATTGTGAATTCCAGATAAGTGATGCATGGATTCCTGTAATTGAGGCTGCTCATCACCAACGCTCTACTTTTTGTGTTCCGCGGGCGTCTAATGACATCTGAGATGCTGCTAGGCAACATAACAACATCTGTCGTTGCCATGCCAGTTTTCAAACAACACGCTAAAGGCTGACTTCAAGGTAGACTTCAAGACACTGACAACTGCACCTGAAGATGGCGACGGAGAATAAAGTCGCCGAAATATTGTGTATTAACAATAATATTACTCAGTTTGTTGCCCGAGAAACGTTTATAAATAAACAACGCCGAGAAAAATTACATTCAATTATAATTATAGATGCTCAGCATGGGTTTAGGAAGTACAGATCTACAGAAACAGCAGTCACAATGTTTGTAGATTTGGTAAAAAAATTCTTTGGATGATGGATAGTACACAACAGCAGTACTTATAGATATATTAAAAGCCTTTTAAACAGGCAATCATCAGAGGCTACTCAACTAATTAGAAAAATGGGGAATAAGGGGTAAGTCTTATGAATGGATAAGTTCGTATCTATCAAATAGAAAACAATTTTTGATTATAAAAAACAAAGCAGACTTTAAAAATGTAACATCCAACGTTCTCACTATAAAAGCAGGAGTACTACAGGGCTTGGTGCTGGGGTCTCTGTTGTTCATTCTATATATAAACAATATCCCAAGACGAATAATTTAATTTAATTTAATTGCAATGCAGCACAGGTTCCGGTAGCAATTTCCTTACACACCCATCTTCCCCCAATCCTGCACCTACCTACATTTGCCCTCTACAAATTTTATCTTTTAATCAATGATGTAATAGTTCTGTATGTACATGATGCAACAGTGAAGATATCAAACATCAAACTGTGGAATCTAGAAACAAACCTTTATCTTTACTTCCAGAAAATAGCAACATGGTTGGAAGATAATTACCTTGTAATTAACCTAAACAAAACCCAAATGATATCATTTCAAAAAAAATAAAATAAAATGAGGTACTCTTTAAAATTTAACAAAAGCAGTGAGCAAATAAAGGACACAAAAACAGCTAATTTGCTAAGGATTCAAATAAACAATTTTGTGAATTGGGAAAATCAGGTGGATCAATGCTGTAAGAAACTAAGCCCTATAGTATTTATTGTCAGCTACCTCAGAGAATTCTGCACTAGAGATAATCTGATAATTATATATTTCTCTCTTTTTGAAAGCCAACTGAGATATGGTATATCTGGGTGGTGAAGACCCACAGAAAATAGTATGATGGGAATGTAAAAAATACAAAAATATATAATTAAAATAATACTAAAAGAAAAAAATAATTGTTTCATGTAAAAAATAATTTGGAGATTTTAAGATTTTGACATTCCCTTGTATGTACTGCTTTCACTCACAAAGAATGCTGTAAAAAAGAATGGACAAGTACACAAATATGAAGCATGTAATAAAACTAATTTCAATTTACATGTACACAATACAAAAATTGAAAAATGTCCATTACATTATCCAATATTTTGCTTTAAAAGGTTTATTAGCTAATTAATAACTAATTGAAATTGCTATATATATATATATATATATAGGGGCCCCCACCACAGTTATAGCCTAGGGTCCTACAAATGCTAAGGGGCCTGCACCACTGTTAGGGCCCTCAGATCCTAAATGTGGCCCTGATCCCCATGTGGCAAGAGTATCTTTGAAATGAAAAACTCCAACTTAAAGCCTATTTAATGACTTCCATATGGGCCACGGTTATTCAGACCCATGTTGTAGACCCTCTTTTGGCTTGATCCACTCGAAATCATGTTGTACTCTCTTCTCCCAAGCCACTATTCTTTCATTGCTTGGTACTCCATTTAGTGGCCACAGGAATCTTGATCGGGACTTTAGTCTCAATGTTAATGGTGTATAGCCATATAAAGGGTGTTGGGCGTCTTCGCTCAGAAGCTCTGCAACGTTAGTGGCAACCTCCTGGCGTATGTCTCCAGGGGCGATGCCAGTTAATATCTCCACTTTCCCCACAGGCGATGGTCTGAGGCAACCTGTGATGAGTCGGCATGTTCTGTGGAACGCAACATCTACTGTCTTAGCATGCCTTGATTTTTGCCACACAGAACATGCATACTCTGCTGCGGGGTAGCATACTGCTAAGGCAGAGGTGTGGATGATGCTTGGCTTAGCTCCCCAGTTAGAACCGGTAAACTTGCTTTAAATATTGTTGCGTGATGATACTTTCATCTTGACACTGCGACAGTGGATTTTAAAAGTGAGACCTCTGTCAAGAGTTATGCCGAGGTATTTTGGGTTTATACTGTGCAGCAGAGTCAATCCATTTCAGGTCACATTCAGCAATCGCTTAGTACATTTATTACACAAGTAAAACGCACAGATTTCTGTTTTTTTTTTAATTTTTTTAAATTTTTTTTAAAATTTTTTTTATTTTGCACCTGCTTGAGGTTATTCTGCTTGTAGTAAGTTCCAAGGGATTCAAGAGCTGTTGAAAGTCTACCCCTGACGACTTTTCAAAAGTCACATGTTGAGCAGCTAGGACAAGATCATCAGCGTAGATAAAGGACTTGCAAAGGCTGTCCAGGGGTTGATCATTGGTGTAGATGTTAAATAAAACTGGAGCAAGACCACTTCCTTGAGATAGTCCATTTTTCGGTTTTAGTGGACGGCTTTTTGAATTCTGAAAGCTGACGAAGACTTGCCTGACGAATTCGTAGATTATTATTGTGAATCCGAAATCCCGCATCATGTTTTATACTTTAGGAAGTAGTTCTATTTATTTTAACAAATTTTGATCAATAGAGAACGAAGTAATCAGTAAATATTACAGTACAACTTGGTTTATGAAATTATTTTTCCTGTTGAACCTTCAGATTCTAAGCATTGGTTGAATATGAATTTATTTACAGGAATAAAATTTGTGTATAATTGTGTTGAATATTTTGTAGCAGCAATATAACGTGCAGGTGCCAAGAAATTCGTTGCCGTCTTAATTTCTTGTGCCTTGCTGTCGCGTGCTATTAGTCACAGCGTCTCCTGTACGAAGCGTGTCGCAGCTGCCGCCGCCCGGCTTTATTGATGAACTGACTGTCTGCTCTTTGCTGCCAGCAAGTCAGAGGCACCCCTCTCGCTTGTACACGAAATTGCCTGAGAAACTTCACGTCACCCTGCCTCTCACCGTGTTTTCATAGTTAACGAGTCAATTTCGGAATTGATAACATTGTTTGCAGTTGAGCACTAATTACTAAGTTAGCTAATAAGAGCAAAAGCACGCAGGCTGTCCTTTGATGAATTGTTCCGTCGCATCTTCAAATATTATTAGGACCTCTTGGAAGTAATAGTGTTTTGTATAATATTTTGTAGAAACTATTGTACTTAAGAAAAGTTTTATTACGTGGCTGGGGTATTGGATCAGACAGTTTTGTTTTTTTTACTTGATTTATTTGGTATGAATACAATAAGAATTTGGCACACTACAAATAGATTGAATACCTGTACTAAACAAAACTTATAATTTCAAATGCTAATAAATAACGTTAATGCATCTGTTTTTATATAATTTAGCGCCGAACGCGTTTAGCCTCTCATCGAGGCATCATCAACGACAAATTATTTT
>CM061920.1:269288361-269309116 GCA_031002005.1 Vandiemenella viatica
TTCAAAGGCATCCGCCCGATATTTCTCGATCATTAACAATCACTCAAACAATCTAACATATTAAAAACAATCGGAATTAATACAAAATTAATTAACAACATTACAAAATGATCAGAAATGGTAATTATAGATACTTAAATACAAAATTATTTACAGAAATCCTTTCAAACGGTAGAAAATTGTCCTGTAGACATCGTAACTTACATTAATACATGGAATTACAAACATTTAAGAAATTCTCTTGCATCATTCGGTTCTTAAACATATTAAATGGCCTTTGAATAATTTTCTTACCTAAAACAAAGTCTATATACACTGATTTACAAGAAATTACAAAACAAACATATCAAATCACTTTCAACCAAACATTAGCTCACTACAAATACTTCATACAGTACAATGCTATTAAAAATTCAGGTATTAGGGCTGTTACAACCCCTCCCCAGGATTCACTTAATTTTACATAGTTAAAATTGATTGAATCCGTCACGAATCTAAGCAGGTTGAATGTACACATAATGCCAACACAAACAGGTTAGAATCAATCAACCATAATGACTTTACAATGAACAAATACAATTCTTCATACAACATCTGCACATAGTCCATGACACTGATTTTGTTTACAATAATTGTCTTTTCACAGATCCAATCATTTTTTCAGTTACTGTTTTTACACAACAAACGTTCAATGTCATCACCTTAAGTCACAATTATTTTCACTCCAAATTACACACTTGATATCTGCCTGTTAATGACAACAGTCTGTTTACATTTTACAGCTGATAATTTGTCAACACAATGTAGAAAGTCACATCATGAAAACCTCAAAAGTTTCTACACAAAACTGTCACAAATTGCTTTTGTTTACATCTTAAACATTCAGTATTATTACATCTGCATCTGAACTTAAGCACTCACACAAACTATTTACATGCCTCAATTGACAAACTTATTTACAAAATTAGATATTTACACATATAGTGGCACACCTCATAAGTGACCACTTATTCATAAAAGGGTTTTAGGGCTTCAACATTATACACACCCTTACATTTACCACTCTCAGGGTCTATTAGCTCATAAGAGTTTTTCCTTGGTATAGACTCTATCCTGAAGGGCCTTCAAACAAACGGTTAAACTTACGAGTCTCTTGTCGCAAAGCTGATGACTTACTATGAACTTCAACTAACACCAAATCACCCACTTTATATTCTATACACTTCTGACCTTCATCATGCTTTTTCTTTCTCCTTGTTGCCTTCTCCTTTAAATTTTTAAGAGCTAAAGCCACCTTTTCCTCATAGTTGAAACTCTTTCTATTTGGAAAACTAACACATTCTCGAATTAATCTGTTAGCCGGTTTCTTAAACATCAGCTCAATGGGTGGTATTTCAGTTGTATCACTAGGTATAGAGTTAATTACATTTTCAAAATTTTCTACTTCACATGCCCACTTACTGTGTTGGTCTGTACAATATGTCCTAAACCAACGTCCTATTTCCCTCATTAGGCGTTCTACGGGATTTCCTGCTGGATGATAAGCAGAAGTATGTATAACCTCTATCCCTTCTTGTTCAAGTTTTTCTGTCCACACTTTACTAGTGAATTGCGGGGCATTGTCCGAAAGCACCCTCTTAGGTTTACCTACCTTTTGACAATATTCATCAATCACTTTTCTAACCAAAATTTTAGCCGTAGACTTCTTTACAGGGTAAAGTTTAACGAATTTGAAAAAACATCAAATAAAACTAAAACCTGGGTCACCCCTCCCCGAGACATGGGTAGGGGGCCAAGAACATCATGCAGAAACTAATTCCAATACACTACTTGGGATGATATTTTGCATTTTCCCCACTCGTTTAACACTATCTACTTTAGATCTTTGGCACACTTGACAAGATTTTAATAGCTTGGAAATCTTCTTTCTCATATTATAGAAATATGTATCTTCCCTTAACACTCGGTAATACTTGGATGGCCCATAATGCCCATAACTATAGTGGTGATGCCAAACAATTTTTTCAACCAAACTTTCTGGAAGCCATAACTTCCAACCATCTTCATCTTCACTAGTCCTTCTAAACAATACTTCCCCATGCAAAGTATAATATTTCTGAAGCTTATCTCTGTGTTCTGGGCTATCAAGATTAGTTTTTACTTCTGCTATAGCTACATCTTTGTCCTGTTCCTCTTTGATTTGTCTCAAGGAATACTTAACCTCAGTTTCAAACGGTACTCCTTTTAGATAAGCAATTCTAACCTCAGTCTGTGGTCCTAGACATCGCTTTTCGGAATCTAGACCTAACGGTAGACGTGACAAAGCATCTGCAACTTGATTTTTACTAGCAGGTCTATACCGAATCTCTAAATTATATTCCTGCAGAACCAATGCCCAACGGGTTAACCGACTGTGGACTAACTTACATTCTAATAAAAATGAAAGAGCCTTATGGTCTGTATATACAATAATTTTTCTACCTAACAGTAGGTACCTAAACTTAGTCAAACCCCACAAAATAGATAAGGCCTCCCTTTCCGTAATTGTGTATCTAGTTTCAGCTGGTTGTAGTTTTCTACTGGCAAAGGCAATAGTCCTAAAATCTGGTTCTCCATTGATTTCCACTTCCTGGAAGACATGTACTCCTAAACCGTAGTCAGAACTATCTGCGGCAAGGCAAAAATCTAGATCCCAATCTGGATAATATAGGATATTGGAATTACATAAGTCATCTTTGATTTTTTGAAAATCTCTTTCACATTCTGAGGACCACACCCACCTGACACTTGTTTTAACCAAATCTCTTAAGGCTGGACTATTTAAGGCTTGTCCCTGAAGAAATCTCCTATAGTATTCACACAATCCAAAAAAACTCTGTAGTTGTTTCTTATCTCTAGGTCGGGGAAAATTCTTAATGGCATTTATTTTATCATTACTAGGCAAGATCCCCTGTGGTGTAATACGATGGCCCAAAAATTCAACCTCTTTTTGCAAAAATGTACATTTCTTTAACTTAATAGTCATACCCAACTTTCTCAATGCTTCTAAAACTTTTCTAAGTAGCACCCAATGTTTCTCAAGTGTTTCTGACATTATAAGAATATCGTCTACGTATATCTCTACTTGTTCAAGCAATTCCTTTCCTAACACACTATCCAAAGCACGAATAAAGGTGGCCACTGAAATATTTAACCCAAATGGTAACACTCGAAAATTATAACAACGGCCATCAAATAGAAAGGCAGTGTATTTCCGGGACTCTTCCGAAAGCGGGACTTGCCAATAGGACGCAGTCAGATCGATAGACGAAATATATCTTTTACCTTTAAACCTGTGCAACAACTCACTGATAGGTGGAGGATGATCCCGTTCTGTTACTAAATGCTTGTTTAATGTGCGAGCATCCAGCACTAGTCGCACAGAATTGTCCGGTTTTATTACCACAACCAAAGGATTATTGTAAGGACTCCTTGACCTCTCTATTACCCCCCACTCTAACATTCGATTTATCTCCTTATTCACTTCATCTCTTTTGGTCAAAGGGATTGGATATGGCTTAATAAAGAAAGGCTCTTCAGACTTTACAGTAAGCTTGCACTCATAATTTTTGATCAGACCTGGTTTGTCAGAAAATACGTCCCTATATTCTTCAATTAGACATTTCAGCGTTTCTTGTTGTCTGACGGTAATAGTTTCATACTGTTTGGGTAATTAATAACGTTTCCTTCGCTTATCTCCTGACCTTCAATCAGACTATTAATCTCATTACTCTGCCTTAACACATTTACACAAATCTGTTGTAATAGTTCGTCACAAACTCTAGCTACACCAGCATCCTTATATTTAACTCTCACATGATCTACTTCTTGTATGCCTTTCCAACCAGTCTTCTCAAAATCAACCCAGTATTCCCCACTGTCTAATTTAATCCGTAAGTTACCTTCTCCACAGTCTACCAAAGCCTTTACTTTTGTAAGCCAATCCATGCCTAAAATGCAATTAACATTCAACTTAGGGACTACATACATGGGTATTTCTACATTTACAGTCCCCATACACCCTTCCATCAACATTTCCTGCCTAATTCTCTTACTTCGAGAACCAGTAGCAGTAATAACAGTCATACTACTAACGGGTAACACTTCAATTTGATGGGTGCTTTCAATTTCATTAAATAATCCCTCAGCAAGGCAAGAAACCTGTGACCCGGTATCAATGAGAGCATCTATTTGTTTATTAAAAGCATTAATTTGCACTATGGGAACTTTATCTAAAACTTCATCCTTATCCTCCACCTCTTCCAATAAATCTTCTCTGGGATTATTCATAAAAATGGTATTAACTCTATAGCAGTTGGTACCTGGACCCACCTTCTTGTCCACCACTGCGGGGCCCATCACAGGGGTGGTCTTTAGTTTGCCTGCCCCCCATGCTGCCTTTCCCTTTCAGATTGAGGGTTCTGTTCTCTCACTTCCCCATTATCATTCCTCCTTGTGTAATTATCACGAACCCATCCCCTAGATCTACCATCCCTTGACCCATTACCCCTTCTAGGGGGACTCCTGCTGCCCCTCCTATGGTGTTGATGGTGGTAATGTTGTTCATTGAATGACTCCTGGGCATCCAAGCGTCTCAACAATTCAGAAACTCTATCCACATTTACTACATTCAAAGTGGCAATTAAATTTCTTGTTTGCTGAGGTAGCCTAGCTCCTATCAAATCAATGAATTCCTCCTCTCCATAAGGATGGTTTAAATACTTACAAAGGATCCAACATTTATGAAAAAAGTCATGTTGAGTTTCCCTACCAGGTTTATAGGGCCTACCAGTCATTAACTCCCTCTTTTCCTGAATCTGCCTGCTTGTCGACCAAAAATGTTTCAAAAAGTTTTCTTTAAACAGCTTGTAGTCAGTCACTTCCCTAGCTTGTCTATCACCCCATGTCCTAGCATAAGACTTTAGATGTTTACCCACAAGTGCAATTTTCTTATTGTCTGGTAACAAATTAAAATAGTCTGATCTTTCAAAATTATCTATAAATTCAATAGGGTGAAGCCTCCCACTATCATCATAGAATTCAAATTCTTCTTTAACATCGACACTGAAATTTGGATTACCTGTTAAGGGAACCTGACTTAACTGAATCTGCAACCCAGTAACCCTTTTCTCTAACTGATTTACATTGCTTTCTAATCCCTGCGCCAACTGTTTCTGCTGCTGCACCAATGTATTAATATTTAATCCCACCTCTTTTCTCAACTCGTTGACCCTTTGAGCAGATTTACTGTCACTGGTTTCGAACAAACTCACATATTCCTCCTTCATCATATTACATTCTTCTCTGACTCCCTTCATCTCCTTGCTATATTTGCAGTCTACTTCATTAATTAAATCAACACATGCATCTTTAGTGTCTCTACAAATTTGGTTAACCTTTACAAAATTCTCCTGACACTCTACAACAGCTTGTTCCAGTTTCGAATTTAAATTATTGACATCCTCCTTAAATTTAGAACTAAAACCTTGAAATTGCATACTGATTTTCTTATCAAAACAATCAGCCAACTCAGAGAATTTGTTCTCAAAATCCAATTCCTTTTTGAACTCAGAAAACTTGCTGTCAAATTTATTATCAATTTCAGAAAACTTACTGTCAAATTTATTATCAATTTCAGAAAACTTACTATCAAACTTACTATTCATTTCAGAGAATTTCCTATCGAGATTTAACTCATTTTTAAATTCAGAAAATTTGCTATCGAATTCAGAAAATTTGCTATCGAATTCAGAAAATTTTGCATCAAATTTGGCTACAAAAGACTCTAGAAAAGCTTGCAGGTTCTGACTATCAGCCATTTTTAGTAATTAGCAAAATCAACATAAGAAACAAAATTAAGAAAAATTAAAATCTTTCCAACCTGCCACACAATAACATGCAAAAGAAATCACTTGAATATTCAATGCAGTACTTACAGTTCTTCCTCAATTTTGTATCACATTAAATTTCACTTAGAAGCACTTATTTAACCATTAAACACCACACTGACTTCAAACACTTAACCACACTTTTCACAATTCACTGTAGGAAGACGATTTTGAGGCCGAAGAAAATCCACTCGTCGTCGGAAGATTACAGCCGATTCCCGATTGAAAATCTCCGCCTTAGGCCGAAGAAGATCCGCTTGCCGTCAAATCCGTGTCGCCTGTATAACCTCTACGTGTCGTAGCCGGTCGAAATTTTCTCGCAGGTTATGTTCGCTTATCGCCGATAATTCGTCGCAATTTTCTGCAGATTCTTTTTAGAAGATAAACATCCCACAGATGTTTAAGAACTTCTCGTCTTGTCAACAGTCGCCATGTTAGGGTTCTTCGGTGGTTTAATTACTGATTAATTAATTAAAAAGTCCACCAAAAAACAATGTTATGTTGATGTTCGTTTATTTTGATCAAATAAACAAGTCAGCGATATTCACTAGTATAGGTACAATACAGAGATGCACAGTCGCAAAGAAACTCTCTGTGAACTTAACTGAATGATTGAAACTCTCTGTAACACTGAATACTGTCAACTAAACTGACTTACTAACTGAATGAATGTCTCTGTCCAGGCGATCTGTTTATATAGTCTTTATCGAAATTACTAGAATTCTTCAAAGGCATCCGCCCGATATTTCTCGATCATTAACAATCACTCAAACAATCTAACATATTAAAAACAATCGGAACTAATACAAAATTAATTAACAACATTACAAAATGATCAGAAATGGTAATTATAGATACTTAAATACAAAATTATTTACAGAAATCCTTTCAAACGGTAGAAAATTGTCCTGTAGACATCGTAACTTACATTAATACATGGAATTACAAACATTTAAGAAATTCTCTTGCATCATTCGGTTCTTAAACATATTAAATGGCCTTTGAATAATTTTCTTACCTAAAACAAAGTCTATATACACTGATTTACAAGAAATTACAAAACAAACATATCAAATCACTTTCAACCAAACATTAGCTCACTACATATACTTCATACAGTACAATGCTATTAAAAATTCAGGTATTAGGGCTGTTACACTTAGTTTTTGATACATGTGTTAGCTATTAAATGAGATTTAAGATAACTTTTTTGTTAGATTTAAATCATCAAAGATATGAATATTTACTGTATAAGCCATGTGACACTCGCAATCCGACAACGATATTATTGCCGCAAAATAGCAGTGAGCAGATATATTAGAAATACGGAGAGCAGGGGGGAGAAAATTAATGCAAGGCGATTATATGTCACAAAGTTACAATTATTACCTTCGTTTAAATTTACAAAAATTACTTTTTATTTATCTACGACAACGAGACGCAAAAATTCATGCAAGGAGAAGGGTATTCTATGTTTACGTTATATTATCTTTATAAGTTATAAGTAGGTCTATTAGGATAAAAAATAAGATAATAAGATAAGAAACAATGACGTTTATTAAAAATTCAGGGAAAGATTACACGAAATGTACGAATCACGAAATATATCATTCAAATAAATGACAGTTATCAGTTTTTGATATAATACTTTCCGTCATTTAAATTAAAATAAATTAAATAAATCCGGATTACTGGAGATCGCGATCCCGCCAGGAATTACCGTGGTAAAATGCAAGAATCCTCTAGAAATATTTTCCGAAGTATGTTTAACTGTATTATGCCGGTCCAGGATGTATTAAACCCAATTTCTGCTTGAAAATAATGGTAGTCTACAGGCTGTATTACAACGGAATTATTGCTTGAAAATAATATGTCTTTCGATTGACTACAGCAGTACAATGACGTCATTGCTGAATGTTATTGGCGGCATCGCGATTTCCAGTAGACCCGATCGTTATTCATTTTTCCTTACAAGTTTTTTCTGAATAAATTCAGACTACCACCATAGGTGCTGTCTGTCGTTATTCAGATGAGGGTAATAAAAGCTATGATTGTCGAATGCAATGTTAGTGGAGGTTGTGGCTAAGTTGACCAGAATCGCAACTGGCACATTTTGTTACAGCATAATACTTTCTGAAATGAGTTTTACAAACCAATTAAACTGCATTCATAAGCGCCATGTTACTGAAGGTATTAATTAATGCAGGTAAAAGTAGTTCCATACGCATCGTACTGAATTGTGCCTGGACCAGGAATAAAACTGATATTACATGGATAGCAAAAGTTTTCGGGATTCCTAATTTGTTTTAAATTTTATTGGTTCTATACTTCCGTCGTCATTAATTCAACTAGAAGTTACTACTGAGTACTGTATTGCTATGTGAACAGCAAATCAAATATGTAGAACATTACAAAATCAAGGCCACTAGCATTATATAATAACAATTCCGTATAATTAAACAACTGCAAAAAAAAAAAAAAAATGAATTGCGTTCAAACCGTCATTTTTGAAGGGCTAAAAGCTAGTATAACATGATGATCGAAGGAAACAATTAATTACATAACATTTACTAGACTGATATATAAACATTCTGTCATTTTCTTCATCCCCCTTACTAGTCTGAACCAACAATACTTCTTTATAAGTACAAGAGCTAGAATTCGACTGCGAGAAATAAAAGCATCACTTAGTATGAGACTAATAATAATAATAATAATAATAGACCGCCTTAGATTTAATTTAATTTAATTGCAATGGAGCACACGCTACGGTGGCAATTTCCCTACACACTCAACTTCCCCCTATCCTGCACCCACCTACATTTGCCCTCTACAAATTTTAACTTTAAATTCTTTTAACTTTTTCGGTAAGTTCATCATTCCCCTTGGTAACTCATTCCAATCCCTGACACCCTTACCTAAAAAAGGAGAATCTTCGCGCACCCTTGTGCCTGAAATCGAGTGCCAGCTTGTAGTTATGGTCATCTTTTCCATTCCATGAACTACTTTTCATACCTACTGCAATATCTTTCCATGCCTCATCGCCAGTATACGCCCTGTATACTCCCATGACCCTCCTCATCTTCCTCCTGTCTTGCAATGAATCCCATTCCAGCTCCTTTATCATATCTGTCACTGATTGCATTCTGCGATAATTTCCAGAAACAAATCTAGCAGCCCTTCTTTGCACCTTCTCCAACTCCTGTATTTAATACTCAAAATATTTGTCCCATACTACACTACCATATTCGAGCAATGGTCTGACGAAAGTTATGTAACCCAATTTCTTTACTTCTCTCGTGCATCCCCTCATCACTCTCTCCAACAAGTGCAGGATTTTGAAACCTTTTCCTACCACCTGTCCAATGTGTACTGCCCAAGCTTGTTATCAAATGTAATACCAAGATATTTACATTTCATGTCTTCAGCAAGCAATTGTTTCCCAACTTATATTCATAATTAACCTTTTGTTTTTTATTTGTGTATCTAATTAGCTGACCCTTCTTTGCATTTATCTTCATCCCATGTTTACCAACCCAACTAGATATCCCGTCAAGATCACCCTGCAACTGTTTACAGTCCTCTATCGTTTTGATTCTTTTATACAGCATTATGTCATCTGCAAACAATCTAATTTCAGAAAGTAAACAATCCACACAATTATTCATTAGAATAATGAATAGCAATGGTCCCAATACGCTACCCTGCGGCACTCCACTTCCACTTCCTTTGATACCGCATTTCCTATCCTAACTTTTTGTTTTCTACCTTTTAAAAATTCTTCTACCCAGCAAAACACTTTCTCATCCACTCCAATTGTTTTTACCTTATTTACTGGGAAGCTGAAGAATGTTACGAATACACTGTAGAATTGTCCCTATGTTAGTGGTTCTTGCGTTTATATTTTGCATTTCCTAAGAATATTCCACCGTAAACAGGGTAACTATATTCTTCCATAAATTGATGCTGTATATACAGTCGGATGAGTCATCAACTTAATTAATTACTGAAAAATAACGTCATACCGTTTCCGGTGATACTCATAAGGCAATGACAAAGCCTGCTGAAGAAGGAAAAGTACCTCAAACAGGACAAAGCATTAAGAATCAGTATCACAAAATGAGTAATCAATTATACGATTCAGTTTTCAAAGTGACAATCATTCCGGTTGAATGAGGTTTGGTGGAAACAGAATAAACCAGGCCAATCAGAAAAAAAAATCGGTCTTTTCCATTGTGATCATATGCTGCTCGCCTTCAGACTGAAAGTAAGTCTAGTGCCGAATTTCTTTTTGCAGTCCAGCCATCATCCGTCCACCGATCAAGTCAGAGTGCAGCGGAATTAATTTCAGTGTTCTCCAACGTTTTGGTATATTGAGATTTTTTTCGGTTTTTGCTACTCATACTTCGCGTATACGAGCATCCTACTATAACCCATGTATGTTTACCCGCAAGTTGCAGGAGTGAAAAGTTTTGTGGTTTTCTGAGGATTTTAACTTAACATTGTTATTGCGATTTTAATTATAGAAGGTAGAATATTCAACTGTGTAAATTCTGGCGTTAAAACATGATTAGAATCTAGTATTCCAAATTTCATTCTCATCTTTATCATTAATTCGTTCGGTTTCGTCTGTCTGCATTTAAGTCATGTTATCCGTAATACCAGTAATTAAAATATTTTATTTTCTTCATCCAACGGAAAACTTATGTCACATTGAAATATTTCATCGTAACCATATACTTATGATGTTCATAATTATTTAAAGTTAAGTAATTGTAGTGAAAAGTTATAAAAATAATTACTGTATTTTCTCTGTTGTTTCTGGATTTACGCCTCGTCTACGTCGAGGTTACTAGAAATGATAAAGGACTGGGGGACAAGAACAGGAAGGAATTCGGCCACGACCTTTCGAAGTAACCATCCCGGCATTTTCCTGAAGTGATATGGCGAAACCATGCAAAACCCAGATCTCTATGGCCGAACGAGTATTGTAACCCTCATCCTCCCGAATGCGAGGCTGTATTGAGGTTGGGAAATGGTCCTTCAATTGTATGGTATTGGTAATGGAAGTCAATAGAAGCACCATAATAAGTGGACACCAAGGGAACTATGAATCAAAATTAGGAGAACCGTAGTACTATTTTCCGTAGCTAAACTTCCATGATCCCTTGCACTATTTGGACTAAACAATTAGTCCCTAATAATTTCTTTTTAAACACAGCAATTCAGATGAGAATAATTCGATTGCTATTAGATCTAATGAGACTAGTTTCGGAGAGACCAACTACGACTGCCTACACAGAATCTCAGTTCGCTTAACCGAAGAACGCCGACGAAGATGGGCGTAAGGAGTGTATTCTGCGCTGCCCAGAACGAACTAGTACAGTATTTCCAGCGCCAAATGGACGTCCTGCCTCGCGATTGTGTGACAAAGCGAAGCTATTTTTACCAAGAAGAGGGGGATAATCTTGAGCGATCACCTCATTTGAAGAGTGTGAAGAAAATAAAGTGACCGTAGATAGATTGTGCTAATCCATGGACTTCTAAAGTCTATGATGTGCAGCATCCGCTGCTATGACACTGGGGATAAATATCTGCTTACTCCGGATTGAACCTAATGAAAAATATAACTCGTGTAAAACTCACAGAAACTATTGAGTATGAAATGAGAGGTATGCCCACAAAGTAAGTTCCGTTTGGCTATATAAAACAAAAGTGTACAGATACATAAAAAATATTTATTGTGCAAAACTCTAAAACTGTTAAACTACTTTTCTACATAGCTTCCGAAATTGTGTAGGCACTTTTCATAGCGGAGCACAAGTTTTTGTATGCCTTCTTCATAGAAGGTTGCCGCCTGTGTATTCAACCACATGGTAACATGTTCTTTCAGCTCGTCATCATCGTTGAATCGTTGACCACCAAACCACCAAGGACAGATTTTAGGTGTAAGAAGAGATGAAAGTCGCTAGGAGCGAGGTCTTGGCTGTACGGAGGATGAGCAAACACGTTCCAGTGAAAATCCCGTAAGATTTGTTTGATCTCAATCGCAGTATGAGGTCGGGCATTATCTTGGAAAAAAACAACAGCTTTTGACAGTAATCCTTGGCGCTTGTTCTGTATTGTGTGGCGCAATTTCTTAATGGTCTCGCAGTAACCATGTGCATTGATTGTTTGGCCTCATGGTAAGCAATCAATCAGCAAAATGCCTTTTCTGTCCCAAAAAACGGTGCACATGACTTTTCGAGGTGTCAAGATTTGCTTAGGCTTAACCTTCGTTGGGGATGAAGTGTGCCTCCATTCCATTGAAAGCCGTTTTGTTTCAGGGGTGTCGTACGATACCCAAGTTTCATCCCCCGTGACTATCCGAGAAAGAAAACCATCGCCTTCTTCGTTGTAGCGTGTCAAAAACTGAAGTGCACTGCCCATCCGTTGTTTTTTGTGTAGTTGAGTAAGAATTTTGGGTACCCAACGTGAGCAAAGTTTTCGAAATTTCAGTTTTTCAGTGACAATTTCATGAATTAGTGATCGTGAGATTTGCGAAAACGAATCACAGATCTGATTTCTCACGCGGCGGAATTATAAATTACAGCTGACATTATAAAGAAGCACTACAAAGCACGCGTCGGCATACATGTCTTCTCCTTGAGTCAGAGTAACTGCCGCGCATGCTCGGAACTGCAATCGTAGCGCTGCCGCGGATAGAAATAGAAACTGAACTTACTTTGTGGACGACCCTCGTAAATATCCTGCTAAAAACCCGCCAGTATCGTTTACGAATTTGTTAGTGACGAAAAATGATGTTTTTCAGCCAAAGACGCACATGTCGCTTCGTGAAAGGTAATTTATGTAAGACATGACTTTTTCCATTTCATCGAACTACCGAATGAATTTCTTATGCCTTTAATTTACTTTACCGTGTCTGATTTTTTTAAAATAAGGTCTGGAATGAAGAATATGCAAAACTGATGTACGAATACATGCACTACTGTTTGTGAAAATAGTAACTGCCACAAGGAATGGTCATAATCAGTCCACAACCGAATGATTTGTAAAATAGTGGAACTATAAGAAGTGAATAAGATTTCAGAAAATGGCGTGCACCTAGGCCCAACAGCGCTCTCTTGTTTGACCGGACAGGTCAGTGTTACGCCACGCTCAGTTGGTGCAGAGCCGTTAAACGAGGTGGAAACAAACAAACGTGTGCCGGCATGCCTCGTCGACGAAAAAGCGTGCAGTATCAACATCTGAGTCAGTTCTAATGCGGCAAAATGATAGGTCTCCTAGAAAAGGGGTTTTCGAAGAATGACGTGTACCACTGCTTCCTTGACCTGCCCTTCACCTGACCTGTCACCCATAAAACATGTCTGAGATATGGTCGGTCGGCCACTTGTTGGTTCTGACCCTCCCGCAACCACTGTCGATGCTTCGTGGACGAGCGTAGCGATGTTTTCCAAGGTGGCATATCAAGGGCTCTTTTTGATTCCATGTCAAGACGTTTGGCGGCTCTGATTA
Source organism: Vandiemenella viatica (assembly GCA_031002005.1). NCBI lineage: Eukaryota > Metazoa > Arthropoda > Insecta > Orthoptera > Morabidae > Vandiemenella > Vandiemenella viatica. The sequence goes on from CM061920.1 coordinate 269,301,804, forward strand.
CAGCACGTGGTGTCATCACCTCGCACTGAATTCTCACGGCCAAAATACATGTACAGTTCTGTAATTCTATTGTCATAGTTCTGATGTGTGGAAAAAATTTCATTGTAATCAGATGTCTCCTTGTTGGTGTTGTATTTCCAGAAACAGTAGCGTATGCAGAAAAAAATTTCTGGTGTGCTCCTGCTAGTTTTTGGTATTCAGAGTAATTGTGTGATGATGTGTCAAAGTTTTGTTTTTGTTTGAAAACTTTCCTACCTGACGGTGCTAACAGGAACCACAGTCTCAATCACCAAATACCGTTATGCTCAACCTGGCGGTCATTTATCGTGTAATTAATTCAATTACAGCTTTTACTTTTAATACGAACCAAAAACAGCTAATCGACCAACTTTTCAAATTGTCAGTGCCCCAATATGAATAATAAGTGTTAAATTTAGACGCTTTTTGAAATTAGGATCTTCTTGGTAAGTGTTTATTATTTTACCACTTTTTCAAAAAACACCTTACGTTCACCATTTCTGTGAGACATACAAATTAGCCTCTGTAGTGTAAATCGTTGCTAGAACTGCAATAAAATTCTGAAAAATATTTTTGTTTAATGTCAGGTATCGTTGTACAAATATAAGGGTGAAATTAAAGATTTATTAATATAATCAATAGCTGGAAGCAAAGGTGAATAGCGCCAAGTTAGCAGCTGCTGTTTGTTAGTTATGTTTTTTTATGTTTTATTTTTATCCAGAATTCTCTATATTGACGTGACTGTATTAATCAGACAAAGGTAGAATGAGAAACAGATTTCAACATTCCATATTTAGGTCCGATATCACAAAAAAAAAAATGCTAACTTATTTAGGAAAACCAACGTAGCAATAGCATTCTCCACTAGTAATAAGCTAGGTCACCTATTATAACATGACATAAAAAACAGACAAACAGAAAATAAAGAACAGTGGAGTATACAAAATATCATGCCTAGACTGTCCAGCATATTATATCGGAAAAACTGGCAGAAGTTTTTCAAACCCGTTTCAAAGAACACATGAACGCTTTTAGATTAAACCATTGCCATTGCAGTACACATGTACGACACAAAACATGTAATTAACGACATTAAAATAATTTAAGAATGTTACATACGCAGTCCAATGCCAAGAAACTTGATCTGTTAGAACAATTAGAAATATTCCTCCACAAGATAAAAAGCCCAGAGCATATGTTAAATGAACAAGTAGACTTTACTAGCCACTATTACTTTAATATTTTTAAAGATTTATTTCCTGTTTAATTTTAAGTACTAGAGACAAAGAAAAGATCACCGACACGATATAATCTGACGACGAATAATAATTTTCATCTTTGAATAACTTGTAGTACACATCATCTTTAAACTGTTTTGTTGTGTTTATATAAACAGGTGCACCTTATACGACATCGTGTCTAGTACAGTGCTCCGCAGTAAATATGCATACGAAGCTAATTATTCAACATCTCGTCAATTCTGGTAAGTTTTTTTTACAATGTTTTCATATTTAGTCTTTTCTCTCATAATAAACGTGTTCACGACACTTACTTGAAATCATTTTTCAGCGCAGGAACAAAACTTTACCAGGAACGAATCTCGCTTAAGGAAAATTCAAATCCAAATGTAAATACCATAGTCACCTGAAGATGGATCCACAGGGTCCGAAATGCATTGTGTAATACAATAAAAGTTGTATTCTAGTGACTGAAGGCTGTTTCTCATTCTACCTTTGTCTGTTATTTATGTTATCACATTCTCTCAAACGTGGAAGAAAAGAGAAGATTACGTTACTTGAGCTCCATGTTCTGTTCCGGGGATTACACTTTCGCATGTGGCCTCACCAAAAAACTGTTGCTGTCTACCACGCATACTTTGCATGAATGCTTGCTGCCTGTGATCTCGTCAGACCAGCTCCAGGGATCTTGTTAGAGCGGATGCAACCTATATGCCTGCGTCTCCTCTTGGTGAGCCCACTTTAGATCTGTTATGAGACTACTAAATGTATCTCGATAATTTAAAATGAACTAGGTTCTTGATTATTTGAAGTGAAAATCTACAAAAAGTAACCTTGTGCCTCTTAATTATGTGCAAAAATGAAAATGCTGTGTGTAACATTGTCTGCATATAAAGGCGTTTCGAGAGATATAAAAATGGCTATGTCTGGTGAGTTCACTCTTGTCATTCAGAAGCCTGCAGGTTCAATCTCTACTCCAGCTATGCAGATTTCGGCGATCCGTGGTTTTCCAAAATTACTCTGTACGACTGCTGCGGTTGGTTTATGTATAAAGCTTGCGCATTCAGGAGGGACGATACGGCGGTTCGAATCCCCGTCCGGGATCCTGTTTTGGGTTTTCCATGGTTTCCCCAAACCACTCTAATCGAATGCCGGGATGCTTCCATTAAAAGGCCATGGCTGAATTCCTTCCCGTTCCTTGTCCCCAGCTCATAACATCTCTAATTACCTCAACGTCGACAAGGCGTAAAGCCGTAAGTAAAAAAAAAAAAAAAAAAAAAAAAAAAAATAGTCATTTATAAAGACCATAGCCGCCAAATGAAGAATGGCAGGATAGTTTTTATCCAAATTTCTTAATGTAGTGTTACAGGACACTAACTCCTTATCTTCTACGGTACTTCATTTTACTTTTCATCATTCTTATATGTCCAAAGCATCGCCACCGGATCATACTGTATACATACATTAAACATGAGCCTGAAGACCATAGTCACACATTAATGCAGTTTTTTAATCCGGAAAGAGGTTCTTTGTTAGACCGCAGTATGTGCGACGTCAAATTATTAAAAAGCCACTAAAAAACAAGCAACCGCATAAATTTTCTACATTATAAGAAGGAATCTCAGCACTCATAAATCAAAATATTTCATACAAGGAGAATCTTTATTAATTGCGTTAACAGCAATTGACCAATAGCACCAAATTGAAAATAGTTTTCTGGACTGAAATAATAGAAATTATAACCATTATTTTGGTCAACAACGCTTCAAACTAAGTATTTTTTTTTTCAGATTTATACCACATGATAAAAGTTCTGGAATACAAGTACTAAATTAAAGTTTTTAAATTTATTTGTGAAATCTATAGAACTCGTGATGGCAGACATTTCATTAAACTGTATAAAATCTATTTATTACTGTTCGCCTCATCATGTATTCCAATATTTATCACAATCATATATGAGATCTTTACAATACAAAATGGATTTGAGGGTCCATGAAACATGACGTTATGCTAGGTCCTTAGCTACGAAATTGTGTAGTAATACAATTACTTCTTCTCTGGCGTAGTATATGCAAAATCTAAAAAATATCGAGGCATTTAAAAACGCGAAGAATGGTTATGATAAAAATATAACACAGTTTTCATTCGCATAAACATAACTTAATTATTATTGTGAAGTCTGGATCTTTAGACTTAAAACTAAGAAATAAAGTAGAGACTGGTTCCGCATGCCATTAAATATGACAGAAATAGACAATGTCAATCATCTAGATTTTTTTCATTTGTCAGTCATTGTTAATTGCCTTTAAAGGAATTAGAAAGTTCTCTTAGAACGTTGCTAAAAAAAACCAAAGTTGTGTAAGTTATTGAAACAGCTCTACTCAATAATGCCAAAAATCCGAGTTTTTGAGTTACTTAGCTCAAGAGATTTCCATTCAGAGGTGAAAGTCACATTCTAACATTCACATCCTGCACCTCACTTGCCCCTAAACTGCAGGAAAGATCTAGGAAATACCATCTGTATTAGACCCAATGAAATTAAATTTCTGATGTTGCTGTAGGGAACGGGGAACGCACACAATATATCACAATATAGACAAGAAGAAATCGGTGACCATAATACCATACCGGTGTTTATCGTTTAGTGCAAAATTTGATCTGCAAGGCAACGGGAAAGACCACTTTAAAGATCCCAAAGATTTCTCAGTAATCAGCAAGCTTCATACCTACCTTACGTTGATAATCGAAGCAGAAGTTCGAAACTGACTCTCAGAAACTTGGCTAAAGAAGTGAAGGATATCTCAACACATTCTGAAAGACATCCACTGGAAAAGTCGTTCAGCTTATCAGTCGCTGGTTTTCTTTGTTCCTTAGTAAAATTATATAAATTAGTCTAATGCTCCACTACATCTTTTTTAATGTTTGCAGTTCAGCTCTTCGTTCCGCACCGAGAGTGGTGGGTGAGCAGTAACGCTCTGGTCTCGGATTCGGTAGGACGCTGGTTCGAATCACCGTCCGACCATACAGATTTGGATTTTCCAGTTTCCCAAATCACTCCAGTTGAATACTGTAATGGTTCCTTCAGAAACGCCATGTTTGAATTCCTTCCTATTCGTTGAAACTGTTGATAATAATATTGGATATAAATTACGTTACAGAGAATTATGATATGAGATTGCTTTGTATAAACTTTGTGGGGTTTTAAGCTTCAAAAGCGTAGTATGTTCGGTCGGAGTATTTTCCTCATGCCCTTGGAGGCAGGCAATATAAATTCTTTTAGACACAGCAAAGTTTCAAGGTTAGCAAAAGCAGCTAACGTGGGAAACCAGTCTCCCGCCCTATCAGCTTAAAAGTACTTACTAAGGACTAATGAACCAATTATGGTCCAGCACGTGATTCCTCCACTCCAGGCTTACAGCCCCGGAGCTCACTCCTAGACTGACGCTCAAGGGAGTCTTTCTTCTATGCCAAGACTGCGTGGACCTCAAGACTTCATGTAGGATTCGCAGGTACAGGCTAAGCATGTAATATCTCTCTGATGGCTTAGGAAAGATACTCCGAGTGACGAGATTTTATTAGTTATCTTATTGATTTCAGTATAGTATAGTATAGTATAGTATAGTTATGCATCATTTCCATGAATTTCATGTGTTTTTCAATGTACTTCAGATCAGTGAATTCATTAAAGTCGCTTAATCTTTCTACTACTATTTCAATTGATGTCATTGATTCCCTGCTCATTACTAGCTATAAGTGATAGTAGGAAAGTAATATCTTTGATCAAATGATCACATATCTCAGGTAAAACGAACCCGGAAGTAATTGATCAGAGACGACCTCAAGGATTTGTGGCATTCATCCGCTCGGACGCTACAGAGTTGGAAGCAACTCTGTAGAGGAATTTGTCGAAAATTCGGAACTATTGATGAAAAACTGTTTTCATACTGTTTCACGCGGAGTTTTCAAAAATTACAATAAATGTGTTATCTATTAATAGAATAAGCAACTCTTAGTCATCTACGACGTTACATGTCACGATATGACGTCACTCTATGACATCGCGCTATGACGTCACCCTTAACGCCATTTTTCTAGGTTATGCACCTTATTTAATAACATTTCTAAGCATCTGCGAATAAATTAACTGACAGAACACTGAAATAAAAGTATGTATTCCGCTTAAATCAACATATCAATCATTAGATGCTTATATTTACTTAATATTCTTTTGTTGTATGGAAGTATTCCTTAAATTATTTTGTCCATACATATGTAGCATAAAAGCTTTAAGTTTCGAGCATCAAAATTAGCGAAAGTTTTAATTAGATTGTTACTTAGAATGGGTCAGAATTATAACTGGTATTTGACGTTACAACAGAGGGAATGAATAATTTAGTTTTTTTCAAAATAAATTTAAACTGTCTCCTTTTATTGAAATAATTAAATCGTTTAACCGGAAATAGTTCCACACTGATCGCGATCTGTGGAACCTACACAACAACTAAAGCAAATATTACGTGGCATAATATAAGTTTATAAGATTTATTTTAATTTTCTTTGCTTTCATTGAGGCTATAATTTCAGCAACATGTAACAGTGTCAGCCATTCAAACGTTGTAATATCGGTCTGAATCATGGATAACAAAAACCTCTTGAATATTTTTGATCAAATTTGTATCGCAATGCGTTATTGCCACTAAAATGCGATACAGTACATGTAATAATATGCGTGAGATTGAAGTATTGTTCTTCTGTCGACAAGTTTAGCTTAGTATGTGATTAGGTTGAAATGCAACCTGGACCCGGATGGAAACGGAATCCTTTTGCTACAGCGCAAAGCACGAGGAATTACATTGAATTTTATTTTATAAAAATTCTATTTAGTTAAGCAATTGTTAAGACGTGAAAACAAATGTAGGTAAGTAATGTGTGAATCAAACATAACATCTTTTTTACTTTTACATAATTCTCATCACACACGTATTATCTGAGTTGATCTCACTGTTCGAGCAAGCATCTCTGAGAGCAAGCCATAGACACTTTTGAGTTGTTGCACCATATGTGTCAGACATCAGGTTTTGGTGCAGTGTAAACATTCAGTTCGCCAAAACGTTTCCTAACACTTCCAGAAAGAATACGTCAGAAGAAAACAGTTGTGGGTTAAAAGAAAAGTTCGTATTTCGTTTAAATTGGTATATTAATTTACTGTTGATTTTTTTTCTTTTTTTTACTGAAATCATTACATGGTCTGAATGAAAGAAGTTCCAAATTTATGGCAATATAAGTGTCCTAAACCACAACTAAATAATATGTGTCTAAGCGTAAGCTGTTAAGATTTTTTTTTAGTATCCTTCGTTTTCACTGGGGTAATTGTTTCATCCGATGTAAGCTGTGTCAGCCATTAAAACATCGATCTTCATGACAGGTAATAAGAAGGTAAGATCGAGCGTGGTGGTGTAACGGTTAGCGTTCTCGCCTCGCATTTGGGAGACGGTGGTTCGAATCCCCGTCCTGGCATCCATATTTGGGTTTTCCGTGGTTTCCAAAATCACTCCAGGCTAATGCCGGGATGCTTCCTTCGATAGGCCATGGCCGAATTCCTTCCCATTCCTTGCCCCCATCCCTGCCCCCCATCCCTGCCCCCCATCCTTTCCCGTCTCTAAAGACCTCGCTGTTGAGCCGTAAAGCAGTTAAAAAAAAAAAAAGAAAGGTGTAAGAACCTGTGAAGATTTGGGATCAAGTTTATATCGCGACGCATGATGAAACTGACATGCGATACAGGGAATGTATTAATTCACGTGTGACTGAAGCTTGCTTTTCTATCAGCAATATTAGCGGAGATTGTGATTAGGCTGAAATGCAGCCTGGACCAAGTTGACAACTGAAGGTTTTTGCTGCAGCACAAGGGACGATAAATTACAATGATATTTATTTTATAACAATTCTATTTAGTTAAGCTACTGCAGAGAAATAAATTACCATAACACTCAGTTACACCCGTCGTTTTTGACGGACTTTTGGGCTAGTAATTTATAACGATGAGAATAGAATAAA
>CM061920.1:269310116-269327840 GCA_031002005.1 Vandiemenella viatica
GTGTCCAAGTTTAACTGATCAATTTGGTACTTGACAGCTGTATCATGTACAGTTTCTCCCGTTAACTCATATGTATGGCTACTCAAAGCTTTTATTCGATCCGCGAAATTCCCTATTGATTCAGCTGGTAACCGCTTCAAATTTCTTAATCTTTCCCGGTATGAACGTGCACTGGACTTGTCTTTATATCGTTTCAACATCTCGTATTTCAACCCTTCAAAACTTTCAGAATTTTTAAAATCTTCATCGTGCAACAATTGTCGAAACGCGTCTCCCTTTAAACGACACTTCAAAATTCTTAATCTCTCCTCAGGTGACAATTGCAATAAATCTAGGAGATTTTCGATTCTTAAGATGAATTCTTGAACATCTTCCCCAGGACTACCACCAAACACCACATCCTGTCCCAAGAATGAACCTAGGAACTGCAATTTACTACTCCCGTTCCCGTCTTTAACATTACAAACATTGCTTTTTCCGTTCGCGTTTGCGTCCGTAGCATTACTACTATTTCCTTTTTCTGCTGCTAAACTTGCTACTTTCTTGGCCAAATCCGTGACAACATCCTGGACTGTTTGCTGAGACTCTGCCATAATAAATAGAGTTGGAATTTACTCACCAAACTGCTATGACTGCCGACGCCGCTCGCGCGCCTGGAGACTGCTACCCGCAAGACACCTCTCTCGCCGCCCGCGTAGAGACCCGCCTTGTTGTCCCGCCTGGAGCGGAATGTGAAGCCTGGAACTGCAACTGCCTCGCCGCTGTCACCCGTTGTCACCCGCTGGCCGCTACGTGCGCTGCTGCCGCTCCGCCCGCTGCTCGCCGCTTCGATGCCCGCTGCCGCTGCTGCCGCCGCGGCCGCCTTTTCCGAAGTCGTGTAGCCGTGGAGTCGTGGTGCCTTGACGTCGACCCTCCGTTGGCTCCAGCAGTTGTCCCGTCTCGAATCCGCACGTCGAATCGTCTCTCCCAATTCTTGGAACGAATCTCGTAGAGTCCCGGGTTCGAAGCCACTCTGACACCAATCTGTACGGGACGTTTCTGCAGTATACGTGCAGGTCCCGGTAGTGGTCAGGAAGGCGAGTGGTGAGAGTGGAACTTACTTGCACAGGCCGCTCTCGTGAAGGATCAGGTCTGACACCAGCCGTCTCGACGGCATGAGAGGGTCCTAGCGCTACTACAAGAATAAGACGTACTGTGATGTACTGTGAGTTTATTCGTAGAAGCTACAAGTAAGTTACGCCCGGAAGGTACGGTCCACACCGCGACAGGAACTACTGCTGTTTCTGACTATCGGTAGTATCGGCAGGATAGCGGCGTAGCGCGTGGTCGGTGGCCGTGCCCGAGGCGAATGTGTCGGTATCGAATCCCAAGTTCAAGTCCTAGCAACTGGCGATTAGCTATTAAGAAACCTCGCTGCCCTCATTCTCCTGCAGCGTTGCTTGCGTGCGTCGCTAAGTCAGCGATCTCGATCAGCAATTCTAGCGACCTGGTTTCCCAAGCCGCGTCGTGATGCAAGCCCGCATCAGCCAACGCCTTATGCCATATTCCATTTAAATTAATAATTTATTTATTGTTCATTTACACCCCTGACACAGTTTTGGGTTTTCCATGGTTTCCCCAAACCACTCTAATCGAATGCCGGGATGCTTCCATTAAAAGGCCATGGCTGAATTCCTTCCCGTTCCTTGTCCCCAGCTCATTACATCTCTAATTACCTCAACGTCGACAAGGCGTAAAGCCGTAAGTAAAAAAAAAAAAAAAAAAAAAAAAAAAAAAAAAAAAAAAAAAAAATATTCATTTATAAAGACCATAGCCGCCAAATGAAGAATGGCAGGATAGTTTTTATCCAAATTTCTTAATGTAGTGTTACAGGACACTAACTCCTTATCTTCTATGGTACTTCATTTTACTTTTCATCATTCTTATATGTCCAAAGCATCGCCACCGGATCATACTGTATACATACATTAAACATGAGCCTGAAGACCATAGTCACACATTAATGCAGTTTTTTAATCCGGAAAGAGGTTCTTTGTTAGACCGCAGTATGTGCGACGTCAAATTATTAAAAAGCCACTAAAAAACAAGCAACCGCATAAATTTTCTACATTATAAGAAGGAATCTCAGCACTCATAAATCAAAATATTTCATACAAGGAGAATCTTTATTAATTGCGTTAACAGCAATTGACCAATAGCACCAAATTGAAAATAGTTTTCTGGCTGAAATAATAGAAAATTATAACCATTATTTTGGTCAACAACGCTTCAAACTAAGATTTTTTTTTTCAGATTTATACCACATGATAAAGAGTTCTGGAATACAAGTACTAAATTAAAGTTTTTAAATTTATTTGTGAAATCTATAGAACTCGTGATGGCAGACATTTCATTAAACTGTATAAAATCTATTTATTACTGTTCGCCTCATCATGTATTCCAATATTTATCACAATCATATATGAGATCTTTACAATACAAAATGGATTTGAGGGTCCATGAAACATGACGTTATGCTAGGTCCTTAGCTACGAAATTGTGTAGTAATATAATTACTTCTTCTCTGGCGTAGTATATGCAAAATCTAAAAAAATATCGAGGCATTTAAAAACGCGAAGAATGGTTATGATAAAAATATAACACAGTTTTCATTCGCATAAACATAACTTAATTATTATTGTGAAGTCTGGATCTTTAGACTTAAAACTAAGAAATAAAGTAGAGACTGGTTCCGCATGCCATTAAATATGACAGAAATAGACAATGTCAATCATCTAGTTTTTTTTCATTTGTCAGTCATTGTTAATTGCCTTTAAAGGAATTAGAAAGTTCTCTTAGAACGTTGCTAAAAAAAACCAAAGTTGTGTAAGTTATTGAAACAGCTCTACTCAATAATGCCAAAAATCCGAGTTATTTGAGTTACTTAGCTCAAGAGATTTCCATTCAGAGGTGAAAGTCACATTCTAACATTCACATCCTGCACCTCACTTGCCCCTAAACTGCAGGAAAGATCTAGGAAATACCATCTGTATTAGACCCAATGAAATTAAATTTCTGATGTTGCTGTAGGGAACGGGGAACGCACACAATATATCACAATATAGACAAGAAGAAATCGGTGACCATAATACCATACCGGTGTTTATCGATTAGTGCAATATTTGATCTGCAAGGCAACGGGAAAGACCACTTTAAAGATCCCAAACATTTCCCAGTAATCAGCAAGCTTCATACCAATCTTACGTTGATAATCGAAGCAGAAGTTCGAAACTGACTCACAGAAACTTGGCTAAAGAAGTGAAAGATATCTCAACACTTTCTGAAAGACATCTACTGGAAAAGTCGTTCAGCTTATCAGTGGCTGGTTTTCTTTGTTCCTTAGTAAAATTATACAAATTAGCCTAATGATCCACTACACCTTTTTTAATGTTTGCAGTTCAGCTCTTCGCTCCGCACCGAGAGTGGTGGGTGAGCAGTAACGCTCTGGTCTCGGATTCGGTAGGACGCTGGTTCGAATCACCGTCCGACCATACAGATTTGGATTTTCCATAGTTTCGCAAATCACTCCAGTTGAATACTGTAATGGTTCCTTCAAAAACGCCATGTTTGAATTCCTTCCTATTCGTTGAAACTGTTGATAATAATATTGGATATAAATTACGTTACAGAGAAGGATGATATGAGATTACTTTGTTTAAGCTTCAAAAGCCTAGTATGTTCGGTCGGAGTATTTTCCTAATGTCCTTGGAGGCAGGCAACATAAATTCTTTTAGACATAGCAAAGTTTCAAAATTAGTAAAAGCAGCTAACGTGGGAAACCAGTCTCCCACCCTATCAGCGTAAAAGTACTTACTAAGGACTAATGAACCAATTATGGGCCAGCACGTGATTCCCCCACTCCTGGTTTACAGCCCCGGAGCTCACTCCTAGACTGACGCTCAAGGGAGTCTTTCTTCTACGCCAAGACTGCGTGGACCTCAAGACTTCATGTAGGATTCGCAGGTACAGGCTAAGCATGTACTATCTCTCTGCTGGCTTAGGAAAGATACTCCGAGTGACGAGATTTTATTAGTTATCTTATTGATTTCAGTATAGTTATTTCCATGCATCATTTCCATGAATTTCATGTGTTTTTCAATGTACTTCAGATCAGTGAATTCATTAAAGTCGCTTAATCTTTCTACTACTATTTCAATTGATGTCATTGATTCCCTGCTCATTACTAGCTATAAGTGATAGTAGGAAAGTAATATCTTTGATCAAATGATCACATATCTCAGGTAAAACGAACCCGGGAGTAATTGATCAGAGACGACCTCAAGGATTTGTGGCATTCATCCGCTCGGACGCTACAGAGTTGGAAGCAACTACTGTAGAGGAATTTGTCGAAAATTCGGAACTATTGATGAAAAACTGTTTTCATACTGTTTCACGCGGAGTTTTCAAAAATTACAATAAATGTGTTGTCTATTAATAGAATAAGCAACTCTTAGTCATCTATGACGTTACATGTCACGATATGACGTCACTCTATGACATCGCGCTATGACGTCACCCTTAACGCCATTTTTCTAGGTTATGCACCTTATTTAATAACATTTCTAAGCATCTGCGAATAAATTAACTGACAGAACACTGAAATAAAAGTATGTATTCCGCTTAAATCAACAAATCAATCATTAGATGCTTATATTTACTTAATATTCTTTTGTTGTATGGAAGTATTTCTTAAATTATTTTGTCCATACATATGTAGCATAAAAGCTTTAAGTTTCGAGCATCAAAATTAGCGAAAGTTTTAATTAGATTGTTACTTAGAATGGGTCAGAATTATAACTGGTATTTGACGTTACAACAGAGGGAATGAATAATTTAGTTTTTTTTTCAAAATAATTTAAACTGTCTCCTTTTATTGAAATAACCGGAAATAGTTCCACACTGATCGCGATCTGTGGAACCTACACAACAACTAAAGCAAATATTACGTGGCATAATATAAGTTTATAAGATTTATTTTAATTTTCTTTGCTTTCATTGAGGCTATAATTTCAGCAACATGTAACAGTGTCAGCCATTCAAACGTTGTAATATCGGTCTGAATCATGGATAACAAAAACCTCTTGAATATTTTTGATCAAATTTGTATCGCAATGCGTTATTGCCACTAAAATGCGATACAGTACATGTAATAATATGCGTGAGATTGAAGTATTGTTCTTCTGTCGACAAGTTTAGCTTAGTATGTGGTTAGGTTGAAATGCAACCTGGACCCGGATGGAAACGGAATCCTTTTGCTACAGCGCAAAGCACGAGGAATTACATTGAATTTTATTTTATAAAAATTCTATTTAGTTAAGCAATTGTTAAGACGTGAACTGTCAAACCACTGAAAGAAAAGTTCGTATTTCGTTTAAATTGGTATATTAATTTACTGTTGATTTTTTTTTTTTTTTACTGAAATCATTACATGGTCTGAATGAAAGAAGTTCCAAATTTACGGCAATATAAGTGTCCTAAACCACAACTAAATATTGTCTAAGCGTAAGCTGTTAAGATTTATTTTTAATATCCTTCGTTTTCACTGGGGTAATTGTTTCATCCGATGTAAGCTGTGTCAGCCATTAAAACATCGATCTTCATGACAGGTAATAAGAAAGAAAGATCGAGCGTGGTGGTGTAACGGTTAGCGTTCTCGCCTCGCATTTGGGAGGACGGTGGTTCGAATCCCCGTCCTGGCATCCATATTTGGGTTTTCCGTGGTTTCCAAAATCACTCCAGGCAAATGCCGGCATGGTTCCTTCGATAGGCCATGGCCGAATTCCTTCCCATTCCTTGCCCCCATCCCTGCCCCCCATCCTTTCCCGTCTCTAAAGACCTCGCTGTTGAGAGCCGTAAAGCAGTTAAAAAAAAAAAAAGAAAGGTGTAAGAACCTGTGAAGGTTTGGGATCAAGTTTATATCGCGACGCATGATGAAACTGACATGCGATACAGGGAATGTATTAATTCACGTGTGACTGAAGCTTTGCTTTTCTATCAGCAATATTAGCGGAGATTGTGATTAGGCTGAAATGCAGCCTGGACCAAGTTGACAACTGAAGCTTTTTGCTGCAGCACAAGGGACGATAAATTACAATGATATTTATTTTATAACAATTCTATTTAGTTAAGCTACTGCAGAGAAATAAATTACCATAACACTCAGTTACACCCGTCGTTTTTGACGGACTTTTGGGCTAGTAATTTATAACGATGAGAATAGAATAAAAAGTCATACCTACTTCATACAGATTATTTCAGCATATTATGCACCAAGGTAGCTATATATATCATCAATCACGATCTGATTTTGGATGTATAATGCTAATAAACCGGCAAAACAGACAATTTTTTCTATAGAATTATATAATTAATACCTTACCGGTTACTACGCGAAACAGAAATGACACAGTACAGAAATAGACGGACATCGACAAGTGACTGTCTGGTGAGTGAGATATTGTCTCCTCCCATCTGTGTGAAGCGTCAGACGCGGACATCACGTCTGCATGGGAGAGTTTGTATCTGGCTGCAGGCGACGGGCAGTCCGACACTGGCTTTGAAGCAAGGCTGAGTCCCGGAGCCTGTCTACAGGCACCATGCACGGGCTGCACCTGATGTAAAATATCACATCCAATATCATGCTATAGCTGACACGAAATGTTACAAATTATGGCTCTACAGAGGAACAGCTAAAAGTTGTGAAGGTACAATTGTTCTGGAGATTCGCTTGTAGCTTGACATTATATGGTGAGAAAAGTGGTCCCTGGCGAAACAGCAAATAAGAAGAACGCAGAACCCAGAGGTGAAGTTCCATTGGAATACCTGGTTGCAATGGGAAGATGTATAAAGGGATTGAGAACTACCTATAGGAATTGATGATAAGAAAAACATTTCGAACGTGATCGGAAAAAGTAAAGAAAAATTGGATAAGACTTTCAGCGAGACATGAAGCAGTTTAAGAGATACGCAGTAATACATCGAATAGTAACTAGAAAGTGAAAAGGGGACGGCGAAGATTCTGTATACAGCAAAACACGAAAATATAAAATACATAAAGCAGCATGAAGAAACTGGCAGAAGGCGTGGAGGAAGAAAGAAATATGTAGTACAGAAAAGGCACACATTTCAGTTTCTGCTTTATGGACAGAACCATTGTGGATACCAGAAGGTGATCTGCGTCTAACAGAGGAAACGGATACCTCAGCACATTTGCGAACTGTATAATCACCACGCTATTATATTTTATACTACTCTATTAGTAAAACGCTAAGCTAAGATCTGAAGCTACGAGGGTTGTCTGAAAAGTTTCCGACCTAACAAAGATATATAACATTTTTTCTGAAATTTTTATTTTTCAGCATAGTCTCCTTGCAACTCTATACACTTCTCCCAGCGATGCTCCCAACTCCGTAACCCGTCCAAATAGTACTAGGCGTTTTTTTATGCAAAATAATTGTTCACGAATGTGATTGCCTCTTCATTTGACGAAAATCTCTGTCCTCCGATCGCAATTTTTAGATGAGGGAACAAAAAGAAGTCGCTTGGGGCTAGATCTGGTTAGTAAGGTGGATGGTCAAGCAGTTCAAACCGTAATTCGTGAATTTTCACCAAGGCAACCGCTGAGGTGTCTTGGTGAAACAGGATTTTCTTTTTCTGCAAATGTGGCCGTTTTCCGCACGTTCTGCCTTCAGCTTCTCAAATAATGATGCGTAGTATGCTCCTGTAATGGTCTTTCCTTTTTGAAGGTAATAGATTAAAATAACTCCATGACTATACCAAAATACAGTCGCCAGCACTTTCCCAGCCGAAAAAACAGTTTTTGCTTTTTTTGGAGTCGGTTCCCCCTTTGTAGTCCACTGTTTGGACTATATTTTTGTTTCGGGCGTATAATGGTGTATCCAAGTTTCAACTACAGTAATTAATCGGAGCCAAAACTCGGATTTATTGCGCCTAAACTGCGCCAACAGAGCGTTTGAAATGTTCATTCCAACACGTTTTTGGTCTAATGTGTGCAACGCGGCACCCAACGCGCGGACCGCTTTCTCATACCTAAATGTCGATTTATATGTAACAAACACGTTCTTTTGAAATGTTCATAACCTCTGCTATCTCCCTCACTTTAATTCGGCGGTCGTCTAGCACCAATTGGTGAACTGTGGCGATGTTTTCGTCGGTAGTTGCAGTTTTTGAGGTCCCGAACGTTCATCGTCTCCCAAGTTCTTACGGCCACGTTTAAACTCAGCTGCCCAAAATTTCATTGTGGTAAGTGATGGTGCAGAGTCCCCATACACAGAATCCAACTCATCTTTGATTTGCGTAGTCGTATTGCCTTTCAAAAACAAATATTTAATGACAGCTCGATAATCGTTTTTGTCCATTTTCACAAAAACACTCACATCAACTCACTCAAACGACTGTTACATAACAACTGCGCATCCAAAATGGCTGAAACTTTGATGAGTAACTACCAACAGATAAACAACGAAATTCACTAGCATTTATTTACGAGTGCTGCCATCTTCACGTTGAGGTCGGAAACTTTTCAGACCATCCTCGTATACCAGATTGTTCGAGATACCTAAGCTAAAATTTCTCTAAATTAAAATATGATGATGGCTACGAAGGAGATAGATGGTTTTCACCTTACGCTGGTTGTAGGTAAGCCCACGTTTTAATGCCTTCATTTAATTTCTGGATGGCAAAGTGGAGAGCTGTTAACAAAATCAGCCCTTCTTCATCATATACAGTGAAACATACAGGAATCTTTCCAAAAGTCAGCTATAACCTTCTAGTTTTAACTGAATTTGTAGCTAGTAAACTCCAGTAGCCTAAGATCTTCACAACCTCCTTTAACGAGTTGACGATCTTTGATTGTATCATCCTTCTTTCTTTAAGATGTTAAAATTTCACGCAGAGAATGTTCCGACAGGCATTAAAACATTTTACTACCGCATAACTCACTTCTATCGGTGCTAAAATGAATCTCATTAGCCCTGTAGCTTTCTATTGATGATAGTCAGTTCCAGCCACTATAATGCTGCTACATTTCCTAAAGTTTATTGTGATACGAAAGGAATCAACCAGTTTACCACTCCATGGAAATATTGAACCGATACCGCCATATGTGTAGCTGTATTATCAGAATGAATCTACCTTTCTGTTACGTGAAGTAACAGGATATTTTTTCTTTTATCATTTCACTGAAAAGTCACCATCTGTCCATCTACAGATCTAAAACTGCCTTCACATCCCACTTTCGACTAATCTCCTCAGTTACCTTTTTCCTAGACATTTTCCATTGTACGTTTATTAAATATCTAAGCAAAGTTATTTACAACCCAACGTTTCTGAAAATTACCTCTGGTTAAAGTGATTATCCAAGTAGTAGTTCCTTTTTTTTCTATTCTTTTTTCTTAACGACTCGTCAACGTCGAGGTCATTAGAGGCTGGAAAAGACAAGGGACAAGGAACTGGATGGATTTCTTCCAGGGCATTTTGAAGAAAGCATCCCGGCATTCGCCTGGAGTGATTTGGGGAAACGATGGAAAACCCAAATCTGGATGCCCGGACGGGGACTCGAACCGCCGTCCTCCCGAATGCGAGACTGGAGTGGTATAGCTCACCCACCACGCTCGATATTAGTTATTAATTATTTTGATATTCATGATATGCATGATATTCAATTAAGTTCTATACGGAGGTGAACCAAATAGACATAAATAAATAAAAAACGGTTAACGTTTAGCCTCAATACACTGTTACGAAGAAAAGGTGTGAATATTGTTTATAGTCCACATTAAGTGAAATTCTGTTTTTTTTATCACAGAGGATTTACCAATATTTTGCGATCTTAGGGGACCTTCCATAAGGGAACGGGTTCAATTTGAAGGTTTAACTATAGTATCATAGCTTCCCGTTCATTAATATAATAAATTTAAAAACTGAATAGGACACAGAAATAATCAAAGGGAGCAAATAAACTATACAGATAAAATTAATTTGTTGTAACTGCAAGTTAAAATGCCGCAACTGAGATCAAAGGGGAATGTACTTAGCAGAAAACGAATAAAGTAGCAGGAAAACACAGTCAAAAAATTGAAATTAGTTTGAAAAATCAAAGACTTTCGTATATTTCCCTCTTCATGGTTTGCAGACACTAAGTATCATGAAATTTTTTTTTAATATCCCTTGAAACCTTTTTAACTGAGTGGTTCCTATTGTTTGGTTGTTCGCTTCTGTCAGTTCTAGCCTCTTCTTTGCTTTATTAGCTCGCTGTGGGAACTATGTTCACCACTGTACTAGCACGATGAAAGTGAGCAACGCTGGCTTTGTCTCAAGGAAGCTAGCCACAAGGGGATATACCTCGTCAAAAGACGTTAATAGCAGCGCCATATGACTCGCTTGGGCCATATATTACATAAAGTAACATTTCAAAATGAAATAAATAATCCCAAAATATCCTTAAGTCTTCAATAATTATTAACTATTATTTTTTAGTGAAAATATAGTCGACACTTTGAAGTAGATGTGCTCCTAATTCGATACTTTCAGTATCTGTAGTCGACACAGTTTCCACAATCCTAAAATAGCATGAGGGTAAGGAAATAATAAATGCTAACGAAGAGAGATCGATAAAAATTTTACTGTAGAGCCTTGGCCCAGGTGGAAGCAATTCCAGACATTAGATGATTCCAATGAATGCCAATCTTGTTCTCAGGTCTACAAGTCGTGACCTTCTAGGAGATACTATAGACTCACAGAAGCAACTTTATAAAATCCTGCATTAAATTAAACTAAAATAAAAAACCCTCTCAGATATCAGCCGGATTTACATAAAGTATTTAGCCAGAGATGGATTTCACTGTCTGCCTAACTTCAGGCTAATAAATGTGACATTGTATCGCACCGTATATGCCAATTTCGGGATTCTAACGTCGCACTGTCAAGTACTATCGTAAAAGGCACGTTTGTTGGCTCGTTTTATGTTCAAGCTCAATTTGTAGTGAGAAACATGAATTCGAGACATCCCTGTCGATTTAAAGAACTCACCAGAATTTAAGGGCCTATATTCGGCACAGGGGTTATCTATAACAGAAATTCTTAGTTTAAACGAGAAGAATATTTCTACTATGGATAATCTTCTGGTTTAAACTACGAATGCATACAGTTATTTATTGCATGGTGATCACATTTACATATTCACGCTCAGGAGAAAGTAAATCAAGCTTACATTTACTAATAGATAAAGTATAGCCCAACGTTGTGACTTTGCTAATAAACATACGCACTTTCGGCTATGATAAGCATACGCTCCATAAAAACTGTTCACAATCAACAAACTAGACCATTATCGAACATGTGGAAGCGTTCAGACTGACGGTGTTGATGATTTTATGCGAAGTTTTCTGGATTATCCTATTTCCTTAAATTCGAACTTGATACAATTTCATGTCATAGGTGCACAGTCGACAATAAGAACACTTACATTACCTTTGCTAAGAGGAAAATGGGAGTTATAACCGAATAATCAGGTACATATATTATTTCTCACTAACGAAATAGGTAAGCGCAAGATAAAAACTTGTCTGTTATTGGTTGCGACAGATCTAATCTGACTAGTTTGTATACAAATTCGTTATACGAAACAGTTCTCGATGACCTAAGAAAAATTGAAAAGCCTATATCTGCAAGGTTTTCTTAAGCAGTTACGCTTATGCTTTTGCTTATTTGGGGGTTACGATTAAATGCTAGACAATCTGAAGGTAAGTAGTGTTACTGCATACTAATGCCGACTTACATGGTCAGCACGGAATGCAGGAACATGTCCTGAGCTGAGTTGGGCCAAGTCGGTAGATTACTTGTGCGAGGTTTACAGGATTGCCAAACTTAGTATAACTACTGCGGGGAGGTACGGCGCTGGTTGGAGAGGATTACGTCCGATACTTGGAATAGTCCGTAGAGCACCCAGGGATAAATTCCACCAAAATGCAGTGATTAGCTTAGAGCAATTAAGATTATTATCAAAGCACTAAAATATATAGCTATATACAGAGTGCCGAGGAATGAAAGTATAATAACGCAGCCGCAAATAGGTAACATGAGGTTCTACTATATAACAAAATTTTATTTTAGTAAAAGTCTCACCATTTTGGAGATACTGGTTTTTTAAATTTTTTGAAACATGTGACTTTGTTCAATTCATTCCATGCCATTTCTACATATTAAGACTTTTTCAACCCTGTTTGTTTTTTAATTTACTCAAGGATATTTGAGTCATCTAAAACATGGTTCTTTTTTCTTAAAACGTTAAAAAAACCCTTAAAAATATTTTTTTTTCCAAATCATAATTTTTTACTACATGTTTAAAATGCACAATGATCTCTTTAGCAGATTGAAATATGATAAAACAATCATTTTAATAGAAGTATAAAATAATTATATCATTTTTAAGATTTTTTATAAGATTTTTTCAAAGGTAATTTTTTAAAAAATATTGTTTTAAATGACTCAAATATCTTTGAGTAAATAAAAAAAAACAGGGTTCAGAAAGTCTTAATTTGTAGAAATGACATGGAATAAACATCAAAATCATGTGTTTCTAAAAAATATTTAAGAAATCAATGTCTCGAAAATGATAAGACTTTTACTAAAATAAGATTTTCTCATATAGTAGGAAATGATTTGCGGATGCAGGATGATCCCTTGATTGCTGGACACCATGTATACTAAGACGCTAAGAGGATGTGTAGGAACGAATATTAAAATAATCAGCAAATTTAGCAGTACCATTGAAAATTACATTGAAACTTTAATTCTCGAGAGTAACATCGTTGCGTATATGGCTAATTATAATCAGTTATGTCAATTGGCTTATTTTAAAATTATTGTTAATATTTTCACAAAAACCTGTCAGAGAAAGTCAATAAAAAATGCTATCGTTACCTCAGTTTGATATACAATCATTGTGTGGCTCTAAGTCGAAAACGACTTCATACTGTTAATGTGTAAAGTTGTGTTCATATCACTAACGAGAATATTTGCAGTCCAAACATTATTTTCCTCATATCATCACATTTGGTGAAAGAAAAAGTCTGATAAATATTATGGGATGACTTAAAATATCAGATCGTCTAGGATCAAAAATTCACTTGACTTTGGAAGCTGCTACCCATTTAACCCATAGAAGTCACTTCGTACAGACTAAACTACTAAAAACCTCTTAAAAGTAATTTAAAATTATTCCTGAGTAAGAAAAACAAAGTAAAATTGCATGCGTTTCAAAAAAAAAATTCATTAAAATAAAAACACTACTACAATTAGATCATAAGTTCGAATCTGCTAAAGGCATAGTTTCGTCTCAAGTAAGCGATGGTTAAAATTCTCGAAAACTCGTAAAAAATTAGGAATTTTTATCATATAACGACAAAATTGGTAGGAATACATGCGCTTAAAAATAAGGGGCAGCCTATTGCAAGCGAAAGAATAGCTGCCTCCTAACACTCACTACTCGTAATTATTCCTGGGGATCACTGAAAGAGTGTCTCGTGAAACCTCGCCCCCGTCAACCATCTAGTATATTTTGAGATGCAGCACACTGGCAGTGGTACAGACTTTTAACGGAACCCTGTGGCTAAGAAGTTAAAGATCGAACCTGGAATCTCGAGAGGATACTATATTAAATCATCGTCCCGTAATCCAGATTTCAATGGTTTCCCTTAATCACTGCAGACATACGCCGGAATGGTTCCTTCAAAAGACGATGGAAGAATTCCTTACTATTCCTTGATCCCTTGGTTCCTGGCACAGGCAAACGATCACACCGAGAGTTTTCTTTCATAAACGAATCTTCTAGCTTCCGGTGATCACACCAGAATTTCCAGTCGTCTCTTTACGCCGAGAAAAACTCTCCCCTGCCTGTTCTCAATGCGTACCAGCGAAGCCCTTATTCCCGAGCCAGTGGACGCCGGTTAGTTGCAACAGAAAAGAGTAAAATTATAATATCACTGTTGTATACTGTTATAAATTCCTGATTTCTTACTGGCTACATAGCTCTTTCACAACACACAGACATGGCATTCGCTATTGAAAACCACCCCTTCCTTAACTGTCTTTCCGTGGAATTGACGATGTCTTTTGGACACGATTCCCCGTACTTACCACTGTCAATGCTTTTATTCTGCCGGATACGATCCGTGGACACGAAAGTACCGGTGCCACTCAGCTCCTCGATCCAATAACGCCTCTTAGAATTCTCTCTAACTTTTATTGTCATCTAGCGTAAGGCCTGCACAGTACCAAAAAGCTTTCCACCGTTGGAACTTCCCAGAAGGACGAATCCAGTTAAGAAACTAGTGTCTCCGGAGTAGGAAAATAACTAAATCACACTTTTAACTTCATTTAATATTTTTCTTGTCAAATTGTCTAACATTGTCAAATTTGACGTATTACTGTACTAATCACTTCAGAAACATCTAACTCCCCATGCAGTTTTCAAGCTATCAATTACACCAGGTAATTTCGCTTTGATTTGTCACCACTTGATGCAGCTTCATATGTACGTACCCTACTTTATATCTGCTATTTTCTGGACCCGGTGACCATAATACAATAATATTGTGCGCCCTAAAACTCACATAAACCATAAATAACTAATGTGTGAGTGGATGTATGGATGTGTGTGTTGCATAAATAACTAGACCAACAGGAAAATATCCCAGAGCTTAAAGTGCAGCCAGCAAAATCCCAACCAAATTTTCTGTAATCCATTGCAGGAAGTATAGCACAAGGGATTCTATCACCCAGGTAAAACGCAAAACATTTGTCTGTGCTATGAGTAAAAAAAATGTAGTGCCGATGGAGAAGATACACGAAACACAAATTGCATGTGTAACGGCTCTGGAAGAAGAGAAATCAAAGACAATTAAGATAGTACCTTTAGAAATAGAAAAGACACGCTATCCCACAGTCTGAAGCAATACTAGCAAAAAAGAAAATTTTGGCTAGGTTGACAAAATGTGGTCTGATATTTAAAACCATGCCACATAGTTAGCGAGAGATACATAATAATAACATAAGTTTCAGAATAATTTTTCCTTATCATAGGAATTTGCGTATCCAAGCAATGGTAGAAAACCACATGAATGTTAAAATTTTCACCAAATAACGAATTAATAAGCGGTTTATATAATTGTATTTGTATATGAGGAAACAAGGTTGGTGTTGTTTATACAGAGTGGTTTGCTTTTTGTTCTATAAGCTTGGTGATGTGATGCCCAATACACATGAGATAAATGCATTACAATTGCCTCCGCATGTAATATACCCCACGCGACCGCCGCGTGTTGTTTGCTAACACATGTCAGCTGCGCAAGGCACGCACAACGCTTGTCAAATTAGACGCGCTGCGGGATAGCCGGCCTCCAGGCGCTCGATTAACGCGGAGGTTAGGGGGCTGGCTGGCAGGGAAGCAACAGACACCTACCTACCTGCTGGACAAAGTGGACCTGCGTCATGTTGAAAGCATTTACTCATCGAGCAAAGCTTTGATTCTGATACCTAAATGGGTCTTCATGAATTGGCTTTTCTTGTATCAGTTCGGGACATTTTTCTATCTAACTGGCTTTATCAAGAAGGTACCTTTAGTAACCTTTAGCAAATAAGTAAAAAACAAATCCACATAATTATTGGCGGATATAAGTTTTATACGCCATTAAGTTTGTATTTTCTTAAAATTTATAAATTAATAATTAAACCTATTAGTTCTATAAACCTAATTTAATAATATGGCACGCAGCACGGACGGAACCCTAATTTCGCCACACAGGCGTTAATAAAGGAGGTTATGTCAATATCAATAGGGTAAACGCAGCTTCTGATTGACGACTATTCTCAGTTCTAGCTTATAATAATTTTTTGTTTAGAACGCCGACTAATAATGGTATTTCAGTTAAATTAAATAAATAATTCACGTTACAGAAGTAATTTTCTCACCTAATTTCCCTGTGAGTTGTAGTTTTCGTTATAACTGCAAAAAATCTTCGCCATTTTATCACATCAACTTGTATGTAATTCGTATATTACTCTCTTGTCGACTCAAAAATTAAATATGCATAAATCGGTAGATAATTGTTAGAGAAAGTGAATATACAAACCGCAACTTACCTCTGTTTAACACACCTTTTTGGTTTCTAAATTTCAAGTTACATTTCATAAGTAATCGTTTAAGCCATTACATGGAAGAAGCGATGTGATACTGGCATTAAACCTACACTAGTGGCTATCTGAAGACCCAAAATTATAAATAAAAAAAGTATATTTCGATATTTCAGTAAATGTTCTCGTTATGTCTGTTTTATTAATCATAACGGTGAATGACGTAACCAGAATTTCAGTTACACCATTTAGAGGGGATTTAGTGCGACTGTTTATGGTATTAGCCTATTTAGACATTTTTCTAATCTATTTTTGATTTAATATATCTTCTGAAAAATACTTTTCGTTGAATTTTGCAGCAACCATGCTATTAAATTTCGATCGCAATGATAGGATGGAAATATGTTCATATAGTCGCAATGCAATAGTGGATCACGGCTCCTTTTTTTTGTAAATCATAAACTACGTTAATGATACTCAGCATTAGATACTCCTCAAGCAACACAGTTCATTGATTGAGATAATTCTCTTTCAGTAGCTCCGTCTTGTAATTATACCCATTACTATAAAACACAACCCCAATTTTGTGTTGAAATGTTTGAGATAAATTTTATTACGATCACAGTTTCTAGAATATCTCTAAGACTAAGGTCGATAATAGCTTCAGAACACCACAATGCTCTAACGCAAAGTTGTCACGGTACTGTTATGCACAGATATCCATAAATATATCGGTGCAAAAGTTTATAATTAAAAGGCGATAAGAATATTATCTAATCAAGGTGTTTAACTCGACCTAGGAATATTTCCTATTATATACACAGTGAAGTTTAAAGACAGACAGAAAACAGATCATAATGTAAGCTGCAGTACAAGTTTGTCGCTGCCGTGATTATTGTCTCAGGGTTTGCTTATTTCTCCATTAGTCCACAAAGTTATTCTGCAGAAAGCGAACAATATGACATTACTATGGCGAAATAGCTGGTACCAACATTGAGCCGCAATTCCTTTATAGGACCACTGTTTTCTTTTAACATGATAGCTGAATGTAAATAAATTGCTGTAACTTTCATGATCTCATAACTATTGGATTCATTTAGATTTGCGGGAATCTTCAAATAGCCTACGAATTGTCTTACAACAGCATGCATAGGATAATTTGCACAAAGTGTAATTGAAGGTTTTATTATAAATCCGCTGTGAAGCTGTAGTTCTCTGAAGAAGAAATGCAAACAGCAAGTGCAATTTGAAGGCAGTGAACATGTCTTGACAGTAGAATATCTATACAAGAAATGATTCATCGTTTTCACGAGATGACTGAGTTAAGGGACCAGACCTATATGATATCCCTTTCAATACCAAGAATCTTAGATCAATAAAACTCTCAATATTAATTACAAGAAAACAGTCTGTTACTACTATGTACTCTCAGAATTGAATGCTTTTTCTTCCTCTCACGTTATGTTTGTAAGCACTCTCTTTAAAAACACATTACGACATAATTGTACAATGAGACTGATTTTAACTATATTG
>CM061920.1:269328840-269364119 GCA_031002005.1 Vandiemenella viatica
TTTTGGAGATACTGGTTTTTTAAATTTTTTTCGAAACATGTGACTTTGTTCAGTTCATTCCATGCCATTTCTACATATTAAGACTTTTTGCAACCCTGTTTTTTTTAATTTACTCAAGGATATTTGAGTCATCTAAAACATGTTTTTTTTTCTTAAAACGTTAAAAAACCCTTAAAAATATTTGTTTTTTCCAAATCATAATTTTTTTACTACATGTTTAAAATGCACAATGATCTCTTTAGCTGATTGAAATATGATAAAACAATCATTTTAATAGAAGTATAAAATAATTATATCATTTTTAAAGATTTTTTCAAAGGTAATTTTTTAAAAAATATTGTTTTAAATTGACTCAAATATCTTTGAGTAATAAACAAAAAAAACAGGGTTCAGAAAGTCTTAATTTGTAGAAATTGAATGGAATAAACATCAAAATCATGTGTTTCTAAAAAATATTTAAGAAATCAATGTCTCGAAAATGATAAGACTTTTACTAAAATAAGATTTTCTCATATAGTAGGAAATGATTTGCGGATGCAGGATGATCCCTTGATTGCTGGACACCATGTATACTAAGACGCTAAGAGGATGTGTAGGAACGAATATTAAAATAATCAGCAAATTTAGCAGTACCATTGAAAATTACATTGAAACTTTAATTCTCGAGAGTAACATCGTTGCGTATATGGCTAATTATAATCAGTTATGTCAATTGGCTTATTTTAAAATTAGTGTTAATATTTTCACAAAAACCTGTCAGAGAAAGTCAATAAAAAAATACCTCAGTTTGATATACAATCATTGTGTGGCTCTAAGTCGAAAACGACTTCATACTGTTAATGTGTAAAGTTGTGTTCATATCACTAACGAGAATATTTGCAGTCCAAACATTATTTTCCTCATATCATCACATTTGGTGAAAGAAAAAGTCTGATAAATATTATGGGATGACTTAAAATATCAGATCGTCTAGGATCAAAAATTCACTTGACTTTGGAAGCTGCTGCCCATTTAACCCATAGAAGTCACTTCGTACAGACTAAACTACTAAAAACCTCTTAAAAGTAATTTAAAATTATTCCTGAGTAAGAAAAACAAAGTAAAATTGCATGCGTTTCAAAAAAAAAATTGTCATTAAAATAAAAACACTACTACAATTAGATCATAAGTTCGAATCTGCTAAAGGCATAGTTTCGTCTCAAGTAAGCGATGGTTAAAATTCTCGAAAACTCGTAAAAAATTAGGAATTTTTATCATATAACGACAAAATTGGTAGGAATACATGCGCTTAAAAATAAGGGGCAGCCTATTGCAGCGAAAGAATAGCTGCCTCCTAACACTCACTACTCGTAATTATTCCTGGGGATCACTGAAAGAGTGTCTCGTGAAACCTCGCCCCCGTCAACCATCTCGTATATTTTGAGATGCAGCACACTGGCAGTGGTACAGACTTTTAACGGAACCCTGTGGCTAAGAAGTTAAAGATCGAACCTGGAATCTCGAGAGGATACTATATTAAATCATCGTCCCGTAATCCAGATTTCAATGGTTTCCCTTAATCACTGCAGACATACGCCGGAATGGTTCCTTCAAAAGACGATGGAAGAATTCCTTACTATTCCTTGATCCCTTGGTTCCTGGCACAGGCAAACGATCACACCGAGAGTTCTCTTTCATAAACGAATCTTCTAGCTTCCGGTGATCACACCAGAATTTCCAGACGTCTCTTTACGCCGAGAAAAACTCTCCCCTGCCTGTTCTCAATGCGTACCAGCGAAGCCCTTATTCCCGAGCCAGTGGACGCCGGTTAGTTGCAACAGAAAAGAGTAAAATTATAATATCACTGTTGTATACTGTTATAAATTCCTGATTTCTTACTGGCTACATAGCTCTTTCACAACACACAGACATGGCATTCGCTATTGAAAACCACCCCTTCCTTAACTGTCTTTCCGTGGAATTGACGATGTCTTTTGGACACGATTCCCCGTACTTACCACTGTCAATGCTTTTATTCTGCCGGATACGATCCGTGGACACGAAAGTACCGGTGCCACTCAGCTCCTCGATCCAATAACGCCTCTTAGAATTCTCTCTAACTTTTATTGTCATCTAGCGTAAGGCCTGCACAGTACCAAAAAGCTTTCCACCGTTGGACTTCCCAGAAGGACGAATCCAGTTAAGAAACTAGTGTCTCCGGAGTAGGAAAATAACTAAATCACACTTTTAACTTCATTTAATATTTTTCTTGTCAAATTGTCTAACATTGTCAAATTTGACGTATTACTGTACTAATCACTTCAGAAACATCTAACTCCCCATGCAGTTTTCAAGCTATCAATTACACCAGGTAATTTCGCTTTGATTTGTCACCACTTGATGCAGCTTCATATGTACGTACCCTACTTTATATCTGCTATTTTCTGGACCCGGTGACCACAATACAATAATATTGTGCGCCCTAAAACTCACATAAACCATAAATAACTAATGTGTGAGTGGATGTATGGATGTGTGTGTTGCATAAATAACTAGACCAACAGGAAAATATCCCAGAGCTTAAAGAGCAGCCAGCAAAATCCCAACCAAATTTTCTGTAATCCATTGCAGGAAGTATAGCACAAGGGATTCTATCACCCAGGTAAAACGCAAAACATTTGTCTGTGCTATGAGTAAAAAAAATGTAGTACCGATGGAGAAGATACACGAAACACAAATTGCATGTGTAACGGCTCTGGAAGAAGAGAAATCAAAGACAATTAAGATAGTACCTTTAGAAATAGAAAAGACACGCTATCCCACAGTCTGAAGCAATACTAGCAAAAAAGAAAATTTTGGCTAGGTTGACAAAATGTGGTCTGATATTTAAAACCATGCCACATAGTTAGCGAGAGATACATAATAATAACATAAGTTTCAGAATAATTTTTCCTTATCATAGGAATTTGCGTATCCAAGCATGGTAGAAAACCACATGAATGTTAAAATTTTCACCAAATAACGAATTAATAAGCGGTTTATATAATTGTATTTGTATATGAGGAAACAAGGTTGGTGTTGTTTATACAGAGTGGTTTGCTTTTTGTTCTATAAGCTTGGTGATGTGATGCCCAATACACATGAGATAAATGCATTACAATTGCCTCCGCATGTAATATACCCCACGCGACCGCCGCGTGTTGTTTGCTAACACATGTCAGCTGCGCAAGGCACGCACAACGCTTGTCAAATTAGACGCGCTGCGGGGTAGCCGGCCTCCAGGCGCTCGATTAACGCGGAGGTTAGTGGGCTGGCTGGCAGGGAAGCAACAGACACCTACCTACCTGCTGGACAAAGGGGACCTGCGTCATGCTGAAAGCATTTACTCATCGAGCAAAGCTTTGATTCCGATACCTGAATGGGTCTCCATGAATTGGCTTTTCTTGTATCAGTTCGGGACATTTCTCTATCTAACTGGCTTTATCAAGAAGGTACCTTTAGTAACCTTTAGCAAATAAGTAAAAAACAAATCCACATAATTATTGGTGGATATAAGTTTTATACGCCATTAAGTTTGTATTTTCTTAAAATTTATAAATTAATAATTAAACCTATTAGTTCTATAAACCTAATTTAATAATATGGCACGCAGCACGGGCGGAACCCTAATTTCGCCACACAGGCGTTAATAAAGGAGGTTATGTCAATATCAATAGGGTAAACGCAGCTTCTGATTGACGACTATTCTCAGTTCTAGCTTATAATAATTTTTTGTTTAGAACGCCGACTAATAATGGTATTTCAGTTAAATTAAATAAATAATTCACGTTACAGAAGTAATTTTCTCACCTAATTTCCCTGTGAGTTGTAGTTTTCGTTATAACTGCAAAAAATCTTCGCCATTTTATCACATCAACTTGTATGTAATTCGTATATTACTCTCTTGTTGACTCAAAAATTAAATATGCATAAATCGGTAGCTAATTGTTAGAGAAAGTGAATATACAAACCGAACTTACCTCTGTTTAACACACCTTTTTGGTTTCTAAATTTCAAGTTACATTTCATAAGTAATCGTTTAAGCCATTACATGGAAGAAGCGATGTGATACTGGCATTAAACCTACACTAGTGGCTATCTGAAGACCCAAAATTATAAATAAAAAAAGTATATTTCGATATTTCAGTAAATGTTCTCGTTATGTCTGTTTTATTAATCATAACGGTGAATGACGTAACCAGAATTTCAGTTACACCATTTAGAGGGGATTTAGTGCGACTGTTTATGGTATTAGCCTATTTAGACATTTTTGATTTAATATATCTTCTGAAAAATACTTTTCGTTGAATTTTGCAGCAACCATGCTATTAAATTTCGATCGCAATGATAGGATGGAAATATGTTCATATAGTCGCAATGCAATAGTGGATCACGGCTCCTTTTTTTTGTAAATCATAAACTACGTTAATGTTCTTGAGTCTTCAGTGATACTCAGCATTAGATACTCCTCAAGCAACACAGTTCATTGATTGAGATAATTCTCTTTCAGTAGCTCCGTCTTGTAATTATAACCATTACTATAAAACACAACCCCAATTTTGTGTTGAAATGTTTGAGATAAATTTTATTATTATTACGATCACAGTTTCCAGAATATCTCTAAGACTAAGGTCGATAATAGCTTCAGAACACCACAATGCTCTAACGCAAAGTTGTCACGGTACTGTTATGCACAGATATCCATAAATATATCGGTGCAAAAGTTTATAATTAAAAGGCGATAAGAATATTATCTAATCAAGGTGTTTAACTCGACCTAGGAATATTTCCTATTATATACACAGTGAAGTTTAAAGACAGACAGAAAACAGATCATAATGTAAGCTGCAGTACAAGTTTGTCGCTGCCGTGATTATTGTCTCAGGGTTTGCTTATTTCTCCATTATCCTACAAAGTTATTCTGCAGAAAGCGAACAATATGACATTACTATGGCGAAATAGCTGGTACCAACATAGGGCCGCAATTCCTTCATAGGACCACTGTTTTCTTTTAACATGATAGCTGAATGTAAATAAATTGCTGTAACTTTCATGATCTCATAACTATTGGATTCATTTAGATTTGCGGGAATCTTCAAATAGCCTACGAATTGTCTTACAACAGCATGCATAGGATAAAATTTGCACAAAGTGTAATTGAAGGTTTTATTATAAATCCGCTGTGAAGCTGTAGTTCTCTGAAGAAGAAATGCAAACAGCAAGTGCAATTTGAAGGCAGTGAACATGTCTTGACAGTAGAATATCTATACAAGAAATGATTCATCGTTTTCACGAGATGACTGAGTTAAGGGACCAGACCTATATGATATCCCTTTCAATACCAAGAATCTTAGATCAATAAAACTCTCAATATTAATTACAAGAAAATAGTCTGTTACTACTATGTACTCTCAGAATTGAATGCTTTTTCTTCCTCTCACGTTATGTTTGTAAGCACTCTCTTTAAAAACACATTACGACATAATTGTACAATGAGACTGATTTTAACTATATTGTCCTTATATAAAAACCATTCTATACTATCAATGAGGCCAACGTCACGTTTAATATTACAAACCGCAACCTTCCACATAGAACATGACGACAAATATCATAGTATTGGAAAATTATGACTATAACAAAATGGAGTAAACAACTATTACTATAAGACTAAAAATGAAAACACGTGTGCGTGTCCAGTAATCATACCAACTCTCAAAAATTGAACCCACAGGATTACTTACTGATCATCATGCTGTTGTTACAACTGAGTGGATGCCTGCTTTAAAAGTACTGTGCTATCCTGAGCCATGACATTAAATACTCGGGCCACAGCAATGGAAGTTGGCGAAAATTGCTCAAGCCCTTGGCACATCATACCAATCGCTATATTAATGGAAGATAAAACTACCGTGAATCAGAACAGGCTATACTTAATAATTTTTTGGTCAAATTGGTGCTAGCAAATCAGCATAACCTCATCAGTGTATGATTTTTTTTATCTACGGTATTAAATTTTTTAAACATTTCCAATATTACAGTGAAATGAATTATAATCTCAATAGTATAAGAAATCTTCAATCTTGACTCGAGGGTAATCCGAAATATACAACCAAGTCCAGAAATGAAGATCATTCGTTTGATATTCGGACACCTGAAAATTTTCTTCTTGGCAGCCATAACTTCTAGAACATCAATGTTTTAGAATAGACCTCAATATTAAGAGCGCAACAGATTTTATTTTTAAAAAAGTCTTCAACACTAACTGTTTGATGGAATACGCACCACTAAAGGTTTATCTGTACATACGAAAGCATCAGAAAAAATGATAACCATTTGAAAGTGGAGATCTTCCAGTGTTACATGCTGAAAATGTGTCGTCCCAATTCACAAAACCACATCGGAGCAATTGTTTTAGTGGAAGATGCAGACTTGCTACCATGTTTATCGATCTTTTTTTACTATTTCAACAACTATTATCTTTCATATAGTACCAATTAGTTATCATAAACGATACATTTTCTCCATTTCAACCCAAACTCAAAAGATAATATCGTTGAATAATTTTCAGGTTTCAGACAACTGACGTAACTCTATAGTTTTTGGTTTAAGATGTCTATAGAGATTAAATATTTTAAAAATATTGTTGAAATTATATTGTTGATGTCATCTGTTCGCCTTTGGGTTGAATCACTCAACCGCTCAAACAATGTGTGACACATAAATATACTGTTTAGACGATTCTAAACAATTTAAAATTTAATGTGAAATAATCAAGACAATAGCTGTATTTAAAATGTACCCTTGAGCTGATAATGTCGGGAAAAAATTATGCGAGATGGACCGTAATATCGTAGCAAACACATCGTCACGAACAACATGTTTACAATCTGTTTTCGGATGAAATTTTCTATGATGAACGGTTTTGTTTCATTACTGAATTAACATGTTAGACGGAACAGATAAATCCATAATATGATGATAAAGATCGGGGGCGAAAAAATTTCTCTCGTTGTGAACCTCTCAAATGACTATGGTCATACTTTTAGAGCTAGAATCATTAAATGAAATACTGTTGGAAAAATGGCTGCCATTTTTACCTGGAACTCGCCTCAAAGAGTAATTAAATACACACTTCTTACTAATTTAGTGTATTATAGGTGAATTACAAAATAATTTTCCTGATTATTTGAAAGAGTCAAAGGAATATTTATTCGCTACAATCAGCCATAAACAAAAAACCTAAATGACGGTTATTATTATTTTTTAATGATATGAAAACAGATACACAGCAAGAAATGTTTGGAAATATGTCTCATGCCCATTGCTTCCTTCACAACTACATTTAAATTCATTTTTTGTCGATCTCTCTTTTATGGTAACTGCAATTCTGGTATTCTTCTCAGTCATTAGGTTGTGTATCAATTGGCAGTCATTGGGGATCGCCGACCGAAGTGAAAACTTAAAACTATTAATATCATACGCCCAACACGCCATACTTATAGCTACAGATACACTAAATAATAATAATTCCGTTTGAAAGTATTGATCAGGTGACAGGGTTTCTGTTCGCCGCCCTTTCCCTGTCTTTGCTGCCTTAACCTAACCCGGTAGTGCTACCAGGTACAAGGGTTAGGGACCTATTGTTTAACGTGGAATCCGAACCACGGAAACGTTCTGGCGTACTTCACATTACACAGCAGGCTGTGCCAGAGGAGAAGGTCAGATTAATAGTCTATGAAAATCACCGCCGAGACAGAGATTCGATCCGGGGACCTTTTGTTTGCCGGTCAGACACCTTAACCACTTAGCCACCAGTCCGCAACAGATATGCTGTTAACATTATCATGTCGGTAATGCGAACTCATAAGATTTTAACCATTCAAAAATCACCCAACGCGCGCTAAGAAGTTTTCATTTCAAAACTAAAAATCTAACTTAGTCCACAACCCGACGGTTCGTCGAATCTTCCCCAAGAAGATGTAGCTAGCTATTGTGTCAGAGGCAGAAAGGCTCATTCCTTTCTTCAGGAGCCTACAGTTTAATGTGGAATCAGAACAATGGAACGTCACGGCGTAGCTCATATAATAAAATACAACTCCTAAAAATTCCTACTCACAGCGGGATTTGAACCCGCGACCTGAGGGAGAACTTAAAGGAGTAAGGGCCTTAACCACTGATCTACAGACCGCCTTGTTTTGAAGTGTAGGTGTGCTAAGTTCTATCAAAATCTGATAAAATCTGTGGGTTTGTATGAGCAACGTTAACAAAAATTAAGTTGAGGGGGCAAAGGAGGATAGGATTTAGGTTACTCTAAATCAAACGTAAACTTTGTTTTTCTATTTGTTCTAAAGTATACCTATTGAAAGTTTCATCAAGATCGGATAAAAAGTGTGTTTGTATACAGATTTTGTTAAAAGCGTCCAACGTGCACATCATACGCGCAACAGGTGGTATGTTGGCGTGACGTCACTAACTCACTGATTTACTCCCGTCCTATAGAAGTTTTCACTTCAATAAGTCACAAGTGATGAGTACACTTTTTTAGAAAGAACAGGTGATTACAGAAACACTAACACGAACAGCAAACAAGTAACTCTGTACGGACTGGATCACAAACGTATAAATTTGTTAAAACAAGTGTTTCTGGAAGAACTCTTACTGTTTTGGGATAAAATTTGAAAATGAAAGGTGTTCTTTATTTATGAATCTTTTTTTTCTAAACAGATCTCCACATTTACGTCTGTCACATATGTTTTAAAAAAACCTTGCTTTTCTTCGAACAATTTTAAATAGACAGAACTACTTGTTTCTTCATTACAAGGTGGCAGATTAAGCTGTATAAATCTCTGGCATCAAGTTTTGAATCAGTTTACTATTATTGTTTGTTGTAACAGAGACACATCCGCTTTTCGCATTGCGTGATGCATATCAGTGTTGTGCTGAACACAGAGGACGTCCAAAGTGTTGTGAGCGCGGGGTCCCTGGTGAGACAGCCCAGCACATGAAAGCGACCTCAACAGTAATGGAGCATGCAGTCGGCCTTAATGGTCGCCTACCCGTGGCACCGCGTCCGCTGCATAGCAGCCAACCCACGCTGCACGCTATCAGATCCCACTCGTAACCTGCTAACAACTGTCATTGCATCAAATAACGATTTAAACAAATATGCATACTCAAGCTCTCTAAAGGCCTTTTTTACAAAAATTTAATCTTAGAGTTTAAGCTTGATAGATAAGCGCGACTAGTGTTCCAAATTAAAAAAAAAAAAAAAATCAGCTTTGTGAAAAAAAACTTAGCACCCTCGTTTTTTCTCTAAATTTGATTTTTTTTCTTCAGAAAACAATATATTTGATAAATTATAGTTTCATTTACGGAACTTACATTTTACAAGTGTGTTTTAAATCTTACTGAATCATATAATTTTTAACATAACGATTCATAAATGTATCTATATAGGTAAAATAATTTTATTCATCCTCTATGTCAGTACCACATTCACTAGTATCAGCATTACCATCACTAGTTCAGTAGGTGTCGG
Organism: Vandiemenella viatica; assembly: GCA_031002005.1. Taxonomy (NCBI): domain Eukaryota; kingdom Metazoa; phylum Arthropoda; class Insecta; order Orthoptera; family Morabidae; genus Vandiemenella; species Vandiemenella viatica. Next base: position 269,338,400 of record CM061920.1, read on the forward strand.
AATTTTCTGTTTTTTCTTCAGTCTCCTCTATATCCATAACTTCAGAAATAATTACATTTTCTTTTACTGGTTGTTCTTGTATTGTACACAAAAGATTTTGAAATTGCAATTTCAAATTGTGAGCAAAGTAAGCACTGTGCTTAAAGACTGCGCCGTTAGTTCTGTATTACGGTCTTTTAAGTTTGAATTTAAATCTATTATCATACAAAATAGGAGCTTTATTTCTTTTTCAATCGTTGGTTTGCAAGGAAACGACTCATAATTATGACAATTTAATGAGTCAGTATCAATATACGCTGAGAGTTTAACAAGTATACGAATACAAGGAAAGCACAATAAGTAATAAAAAGATGCAAAAAACCGTAGATAAATTTTAAATTCCTAATTTTTCGAAAAGATTCATAGGTCTACAGATAAATTCGTAGTGCTAGCAAAAATTGTTCAAATAGCGAGTATCAATACAAATAATGGGGAACGGGGATTCCTTCTCGCGCAACCTAGCCTCTTCGGGAAGTCCCCGTTCATAAAAGAAAATTTCAGTCAATGTTGCCAATATTTTTTTTTTTTTACTGAACCAGAAAAATATATTAGATTTAAAAATTAAGAGAAGTACTTAGAATAAACTCTAAAACAGTCATATTAAACAATAAATCCCTTACAAATTTGAGATTTAGTAGTTATGAAAAAAACGTGTCCCAGAAAAAAATGTTGTTTTCAAAGTTTTTTTTTCATGTTTTTTTCCAACACTAAGCGCGACTAATGAACCAATTTCACACAATGTTAGCAATACTGAAATTCGAAGTAATAACTGGTTTAAACATCAACAGAAGTGATAAAGTAAATTGTGGCAATGAAGGCTAGCATATTCTTAGCCGAAAAAATTATGCTTTCATATGAAAGTGTTCCTTCAACTGCAAAATAACTTAAAAGTAATTTAACCCCACACAGTTAAAAAAAAAAAAAAAAAAAAAAAAAAAAAAAAAAAAAAAAAAAATCATACCGCATGATTCGATGGCAAAGCGTTTTTTCTGTGAATACCCACGTTACAACGAAGATTTACTTGAAGTGGAAAGTTCATCAACATCTCTATGTTTACCAGATTTTTTAAGAACTAAGAAGTTTTATGCGTGCATGAATGATATTCTGTTTTACTCAATCGAGCTTTTTAAAAATTCAAACTCAATGTTTTAACACAGTTGCTGGGTAGCTGCGAAATCTACATGATTTTACAGAAGACCATTGTTTATACCATCGCTGACAATAGCTTTAATATAATATGATACTACATTTGGTTTAATTAATGCTTGTGAGTAACATTCTAACAACTTTTCTTGGGTTTTTTGCTGGATAACTTCCGCCATGCTGTATGCCGGGAAAAACTCAATTCTCTAGTAAATAACATTTCTTTTCCTTATCCCAGTGAATTACGCTGGATGAGATCTCGATTCGGCCGTCCCGGCGGCAGGCGACAGGCTGCAAAAACCGCTCCATCTGTTTTAGTTCTATGGAAACGATGTTTAAAATCAAGAGAATCAGCCACACACCTAGATAAGCATGCGACCAGACGTCTTTATTCAAATACGTGCTTTAAAAAATAAAAATAAAATAAAAAATAATAAAAATAAATAAATAATGTTGTGGTTGATTTCTCCGCAGTTGCTTAATAAATTAAATGTTAATATAAAACGCCAATGCAACTGTTTTTATATGGTTTAATACCATTCGCGTTTCACCTTTCATTAAGACATCCTCAGCGACGAATTATTTTCGTCGGTTTTATTAGGGTCTGTAGCCGCACATCTCTGCTTTTTCTCCAAAGCACTAATGTGCATGCGTTGGGGAAAAATAATTTGTCGTTGATGATGCCTCGATGAGAGGCTAAACGCGTTCGGCGCTAAATTATATAAAAACAGATGCATTAACGTTATTTATTAACATTTGAAATTATAAGTTTTGTTTAGTACAGGTATTCAATATATTTGTAGTGTGCCAAATTCTTATTGTATTCATACCAAATAAATCAAGTAAAAAAAACAAAACTGTCTGATCCAATACCACAGTCACGTAATAAAACTTTTCTTAAGTACAATAGTTTCTACAAAATATTATACAAAACACTATTACTTCCAAGAGGTCCTAATAATATTTGAAGATGCGACGGAACAATTCATCAAAGGACAGCCTGCGTGCTTTTGCTCTTATTAGCTAACTTAGTAATTAGTGCTCAACTGCAAACAATGTTATCAATTCCGAAATTGACTCGTTAACTATGAAAACACGGTGAGAGGCAGGGTGACGTGAAGTTTCTCAGGCAATTTCGTGTACAAGCGAGAGGGGTGCCTCTGACTTGCTGGCAGCAAAGAGCAGACAGTCAGTTCATCAATAAAGCCGGGCGGCGGCAGCTGCGACACGCTTCGTACAGGAGACGCTGTGACTAATAGCTCGCGACAGCAAGGCACAAGAAATTAAGACGGCAACGAATTTCTTGGCACCTGCGCGTTATATTGCTGCTACAAAATATTCAACATAATTATCCACAAATTTTATTCCTGTAAATAAATTCATATTCAACCAATGCTTAGAATCTGAAGGTGAAACAGGAAAAATAATTTCATAAACCAAGTTGTACTGTAATATTTACTGATTAACTTCGTTTTCTATTGATCAAAATTTGTTAAAATAAATAGAACTACTTCCTAAAGTATAAAACATGATGCGGGATTTCGGATTCACAATAATAATCTACGAATTCGTCAGGCAAGTCTTCGTCAGCTTTCAGAATTCAAAAAGCCGTCCACGAAAACCGAAAAATGGACTACCTCAAGAAAGTGGTCTTGCTCCAGTTTTATTTAACATCTACACCAATGACCAACCCCTGGACAGCCATTGCAAGTCCTTTATCTACGCTGATGATCTTGTCCTAGCTGCTCAACATGTGACTTTTGAAAAGTCATCAAGGGTAGACTTTCAACAGCTCTTGAATCCCTTGAAACTTACTACAAGCAGAATAACCTCAAGCAGGTGCAAAATAAAAAAATAAAAAAAAATAAAAAAGTAAAAAAAAAACAGAAATCTGTGCGTTTTACTTGTGTAATAAATGCACTAAGCGATTGCTGAATGTGACCTGAAATGGATTGACTCTGCTACACAGTATAAACCCAAAATACCTCGGCATAACTCTTGACAGAGGTCTCACTTTTAAAATCCACTGTCGCAGTGTCAAGATGAAAGCATCATCACGCAACAATATTTAAAGCAAGTTTACCGGTTCTAACTGGGGAGCTAAGCCAAGCGTCATCCGCACCTCTGCCTTAGCATTATGCTACCCCGCAGCAGAGTATGCATGTTCTGTGTGGCAAAAATCAAGTCATGCTAAGACAGTAGACGTTGCGTTCCACAGAACATGCCGACTCATAACAGGTTGCCTCAGACCATCGCCTGTGGGGAAAGTGGAGATATTAACTGGCATCGCCCCTTGAAACATACGCCAGGAAGTTGACACTAACATTGCAGAGCTTCTGAGTGAAGACACCCAACACCCTTCATATGGCTATACACCATTACCATTGAGACTAAAGTCCCGATCAAGATTCCTGTGGCCACTAAATGGAGTACCAAGCAATGAAAGAATATTGGCTTGGGAGAAGAGAGTACAACATGATTTCGAGTGGATCAAGCCAAAAGAGGGTCTACAACTTGGGTCTGAATAACCGTGGCCCATATGTAAGTAATTAAACAGGCTTTGAGTTGGAGTTTGTCATTCCAAAGATACTCTTGCCACATGGGGATCAGGGCTACATTTAGGATCTGAGGGCCCTAACTGTGGTGCGGGCCCCTTAGGATTTGTAGGCCCCTAGGCTATAACTGTGGTGGGGGCTATATGTATATATATATATATATATATATAAAGCACTTTCAATTAGTTATTAATTAGCTAATAAACCTTTTAAAGCAAAATATTGGATAATGTAATGTTAGTAAAAATATACGATAACTTAGTGAAGAATTGAAAGTTTGAAACATGCTTTCTGTATCGTTTCCGAGACTGAAGTGAACTAGGTTAGCAAGTGATGCTCCGACGTTCAATTTTTTGACTGATGATCGATAGATAAGGTGCTGCTTATTGTAGTTGTGTTGTTGCAACCAAGCCTGCAGAATTACAAAATGAAAAGTTTTAATAACAATATGAAAGAGTACGGTAAAAGAAATGATAAAGATCACCAAAGCACGCAATACAGAAAGATTGAAAATAGACAATGACTAAACTGTTTTAAAACAGTTCTCCACTAGTCAGAGCCTTCCACTGCCGAGATCCCTGAATGTTGAAATAAAGTTTTAAAAGAAATAAAAAGTGACTTAAAATAACAAATTAAATCAAAAAAGATTAAAAATAGAATTAATACTGAATTCTAAATATACCTATTTCAACTATAAATGAATTTTCAAACAAAACATTAAAACCTGGACCTTCCACAGCTTCTCGCTGTTTACATCACATACAAAATGAATTTATCTTACCTAACCTTCCAGACATGAAATCTAGGGAATTTTAGTTTGTATTGCAGACGTATGACTGTGAATTCAATCTACATTCATGCGCCCTGACCACAGTATACTACAACCTTATGTTAGAAGGGTTGTAAGTCATTGCTGAGCAGCAAAGTTGTTACTTTTCGGTATAAGTCATTCATTCATTCATATTATTTGGTCCTATACATCATTTACATACAATTTGTACAATGAATTAGGACAAGTCAAGATATATTATAGTCTATATTATTTCTATCTTTCTTATCAATATAATGCCTTAAGTTATCTATAAATCTATTTATTTTCTACTCATACATTTTTATGTCAATCACTTATTTTTTCATACATTCGTACATGGTTGTTTTTTTTTTTTTACATGTCACTGACAAATATGTGCTACCATATCCTATATGATTACAAACTATTAATATAAACAATTTGTTACTCTGTCATTCTTTCCCTTGTTCCATCAGTTAAATATTCTTTGATTGAGTGGAAGGCTTTATGACGTAAATTCTCTTTAAGCTTATGCTTGAACTGTTCTCTCTTGTTGCTAATTAATATTAAATCTCTAGGAAGCTTATTGAACAGTTGGGCTCCAGAATAGGCTGGACGTTTTTCAATTTTTTTTGTGCTGTGTACATATAAATTGAAATTAGTTTTATTACGTGCTTCATATTTGTGTACTTGTTCATTCTTTTTTGCAATATTCTTTGTGAGTGAAAGCAGTGTAATCTTATATATGAATATACAAGGGAATGTCAGAATCTTAAAATCTACAAAATATTTTTACATGAAACCATTCTTTTTTTTAGTATTGTTTTAATTATATGTTTTTGTATTTTTAATATTCTCATCATACCATTTTCTGTGGGTCTTCCCCACGCTGATATACCATATCTCAGTTGGCTTTCAAAAAGAGAGAAATGGATAGTCATCAGAATATCTCTAGTGCAGAATTCTCTGAGGTAGTTGACCTTAAATATTATAGGGCTTAGTTTCTTACAGCATTGATCCACCTGATTTTTCCAATACATGAAATTGTCAATTTGAATCCACGGCAAGTTAGCTGTTTATGTCTCCTTTATTTGCTCACTGCTTTTGTTTAAATTTAAAGAGTACCTTGATTTTTTTTTTTTTTTTTTTTTTTTTTTTTTTTTTTTTTTTTAAATGATATTATTTAACTTAGGTTTTGTTTACATTAATTACAAGGTAATTATCATCCAATCATGTTGCAAGTTTCTGGAAGTAAAGATTAAGGTTTGTTTCTAGATTCCATAGTTTGATGTTTGACATCTTCATAGTTATAAATGAATTTAATTTTTCTCGGCGTTGTTTATTTATAAACGTTTCGCGGGAAACAAACCGAGTAATATTGTTATTAATGCACAATATTTCGGCGACTTTATTCTCTGTCGCCATCTGCAGGTGCAGTTGCAAGTGTTGAAGTCTGATTTGCTTTTTTTATATATATATATTCGTAAATTGTTTACTATTTGATAGATACGAACTTATCCATTCCTAAGCCTTACCCCTTATTCCCCATTTTTCTAGTTTTTTGAGTAGCCTCTGATCAGTGACTGTGTCAAAGGCTTTTATAGATCTATAAGTACTGCTGTTGTGTACTCTCCATCATCAAAAGAATTTTTACTGAATCTACAAACATTGTGACTGCTGTTTCTGTAGATCTGTACTTCCTAAACCCATGTTGAGCATCTGTAATTATGTTGTGCTTATTAAGGAAGTAGATAAGCCTCTGTTTGTAATGGGTTAATGGCATTCCCTGTTACTTTGGAAGATAATTTGAGAAGTTTTAAATATTGGCAGTTTGTGTGGTTGTCTGGTGACGTCAGCTTCTGCCAAGTCCGTGGGTTTAGTGAGGTAGGACCCAGTTTTAAAGCATGGGTTGAAACTAGTCGTCGTCTAGTGACGTCAACATCTGCCGGGTCCGTGAACTCGGGGGTGTAAATCCCAAATTCGGAAGCGTGGGGCGCTTGGGAGAAAGACGCACCTAGGCTTCTGGGCAGGTAGTCTGCCGTTGGCCGTGGAGTAGGTGAGTCCGTCGTGAAAGTGAACAGTCAGTCGAGTCGACGAGAACGCGTGTTCGCGCTCAGTCATTATGATAAAGAATATATTTTGTAGAAGGTGATTTCTTTGGTGATATGAAGGAACTTTAGTAATGAAGAAAGTATTTGCAGAATTTTATATGAATTGTTTCGTGGTGAGCCATAGGTATGGTCTGAGAACTAGTAAGGGTGTTGTATGAATGAAAAGAGTGCGTGTTATTCAGTCTAAATTTATCGGAGTCATTACCTGTAATCTTAAAGGATCAAAGTACCGATAGGGAACTTTCATGAAGGTTGGGAGTTGGAACGAGATTATCTTATTAACTATTAAATGCATGTGTTTCAAATAAGAAAGTGCATTTTCATTTCATTTACCGACTTAACATCGGTTGGCGGCCATCAGAGAAAGACCCAGAATCTAGTGAGTGCGCGGAGCTTTAAAGGTTCACAGTAAGTATTGTAACCGAACCACCAGCATACCCGTGACATGTTCCATTGCTTTCTCAAAAAATTTTGATATACTAGAAATTAGTGACAACGGTCTATAATTGTTTACATCTGACATCTCCCCTTTCTTGAGTACGGGTATAATTTTAGAAATCTTTAAAGAACCTGGTAAATGAAGTTCATTGAAATGTTATTTTACCATACACTCATACATCAAAGGATTGAACTGCACAAATATGAACATTGTTTTCGTTTTTCACGAGCATTTCAGAACTTTCAGTGCTAAAACCGCTTTGGAAATAGGTTACTTTCTTTGCTCATGTTTGACAATTTTTTGTTTATTTTTCTTTTTTCTTTTTATTTTGCATGTGATGCAGGTCCTTTTGTGGTGTGGGTCCTTAGGCTGCTGCCTAGGTAGCCTATGCCTAAATGCGGCCCTGATGGGGATACCTGTGAGAACAGCCAGACACCACAGGTTCATGCAGGGAGAGAGAAACCATGGTATACCTGCTGTCTTGACCACAAATCGGAATGAATGTATCCCAATTTGACCTCCAATCAGCTACAGACAAAGCCATCGCATTGGCAGAAAAACTACCACAAATTTGATGCTGTCATCGATATGTGAAGAAGACTTCTGAATCATAACTGTAATTAATAAGTTTGTATATGCTGCGGTAGCAGCCCTAAATGTAGGTTTTAAGATCAATATTGCACCAGAATGTGATTTTTTTAAATAAAACTTACTTTCTTCTATCATATGAGGTATGTATAAAATTGATATTTATGTAAGTACAAGATATTACTGGTGTCTACTACAGAAATTGCTGAAGTGTTCATCACAATTTGTAAAATGAGCTGCTACTACCATAGAGCTAGGTCAAGAAAAGTGGTTGCTACAAGTTCTGTTTGCTTATTTTTTTTTTTTTTTTTTTTTTTTTTTTTTAAGGAAAAAAAAAACAACGATAACGACAATAACACAATTCCATCCATTCGTTTGCAGGGAATGATCTGCTAAGGTGATTACCTCAAAGGCTAGAGGGCACAAATTTAAAAGGAGTTTAGTTTGCATTGAAACTCTGGTAAAGCTTGCTTCACGCATATGGTTTGGATTCCGAATTAAGGTCATTCTATTTTAGTTTTATCTAATAATCTTATTCCATAGATCCCTACTGAACAAGGACCTCTGAAAATTGAAACATGTTCTGGTTAATAATATACATACAATATGAATAATAATCGTAGTGAAAAAATTATTGTATGTTACAAAAACAAAAAATAAATAAAAGCAAATGAAACAAAAATAAACATTAATTTTTACAATTGAATTTTCATAATAAACAAAATTAATTATTTTCTATGAATTCTTGAATGGAGTAAAAGGAGTCACCAGACAATCTTCTAGTTTTTCTTTAAATATATCTTTACTACTATCTAAAAACAATTTTATACTTTTGGGAAGTTTATTAAATAGATGTTCCAATCCAATTACAGTGATATTTGTGTTTAGCACAAGTTGTGTCTGTTTCTTATATTGAAATTATGTATCTGTGAATTAGACATAAAAAGGTTAAAATATTCTATTACATTGCACACCAGAGAATCTATATACTGAGAAGTCATTGTAAGAATATTTAGCTCTTTAATGAGTTGTCTGAAAGAAGTTCTTAGTCTAATAGCTCTTTTCTGTGATATGAAAATTTTTTACTTTGTGAAGAGATTCCCCAAAAATTTATGCCATATAACATGACTGGATGAAAAGAAGAAGAGTTCACATGTTTCATTCATTATAGGTCTGCAGTTGCAGAAAGTATTCTTATTTTGAATGTGCGACTATTTAACTTCCTCAGTATTAATATGCTATGTTCTTACTAACTGTGTTTCTCATCTATTTAAATACCAAGGAATTTTATTCTCTTTGTTTCCAAGATTGTACTATTTTTATAGTACATATGTAAAGCCTGCTGCATATAACTTTTTGTTTTGAATCTAGTATATTGTGTTTTATTGAAATTTAATTTTATTTAATTTGTCTTACAACAGTTTACTAGAGTACTTCATTTGCTTTAAATAGTAACAGAGGAAAGGAACCCATTCTTTATTTGACACACCATATTAACACTGGCATGACTTCTATGTGCAGGGCCCGCTCTAGCGGACAATTAAGATTATGTAGAATTATATACTTTTTTTAAAAAAAATAATTTTTAATCGAATAAAATATTAAATTTTAATAAAATCATATACTCATAAATAAACTTATTGAATTTTGATTTAGCGGCACAAAATAGAGAAATTAATTATGAAATATCTGCACATAGCCACAAATTAACCATATTTTTTTACATTTTTGAATGCTATTACAGATGGACATTATCACACAAACAATCTAAATGCCATTATTTTGAAAATAAAACGAGATTACATCAGATACGCTAAATTCACAAAAAAAAACTTTTTTTCTTACTTTCAGGTTACGAATTTTTTATTACATCTTAAAATTTACTTCATCAGCAATTTCATACTCAATTGCCAAAATGGCTAAATCATTAAATTATCAATTTCTTGGTTTTCGTAAATGCTCACCAAGGCGTCGTATATATCTCCCAAATGAAATTTTAAAGGGTTTAATGCCTCTATCCTCTCTATCCTACTCTCCCATCTAGTGTCACTCCATGTTTTCAAAGTTGAACCCTGAACATGCTTTAAAAGTATTGCCCATCAAAAAGTAAATGCCAAAAATAATAAATATATTTTTTGGAGCATGTTGAAGAAATTAGAGGCTTCCAAGGATGCTTTTGCCATTAATAACAAGATTGAGAGAATGGCTACTACACGGAACATTGAATGCTCGTGAACTGTATTGTTTAATTCTAGATTGCACTCCTGCTTTATTGCCCCTCATATTGGACCCGTTGTCAGTCCCTGTCCTTTGATATCCTGCAAATTTAAACACAAGTCATTAAGTTCTCCAACTATAATGTCAGACATTTGTTTCCTTGTGGATCTTTCGACTGGTAAGAAGCCTTAAAAGCTTTCATTAATTTTAATTTCAACATCAGGATTAAATTTATTGGTTGAAACATATCTGATTACAAGAGTAATTTGCTGTATCTTACTAAAGTCAGGAGTACAGTTTAAAATTATGGAAAATATTTGAAATTTTTTATTTCATTAATAACATGAGACTTTACACTTTGATGAAGCAGATCTACTATCCCGGTTTGTATATTTTTCCCAAGATATTGAGCTCTTCCATAAAGGGATCGTATTCAGACAGTAACTCAACTATTTTTAAGAATTTACCGTTATTATGCTCAAACAACTTGTCGCTTGTACCTTGAAAAACCAGACAACTTTTACCAAGCTTTTTTGGTAATTGCAACAATTCTTAGAAGCACCTCATTCCAATGATTTATTTCGGCATTAATAACTCTTTGAGTGGCAGCATCTACAGTTTTACAACAATTTAATCTTTTTTGCCTGAATATGATTTTTCGAAATTTCATGCTCTTTTATAGTTTCGTAGAGGTGCTTCCAATTTTTAAAACCCTCCTTTGCAGAGAACTAACTAAACAGCCGAAAATTTTGTAACAGAAGCAGTAAACGCAATTTTGTGAAAGATAATAGCCAATCTCGCAATATTTGCTCTCCGTTGCTTAACATTCGTGCATAATATTTTGCGCTAAAATGTCGATCTGTGTCATTAAAAGGAAATTTGTAATTATGCAATAGTTTAGGTGGTCCTTGGCTTACTAAAAAGCTTCTTACGGCGTCTCGTAAAATTCTTGGCCACAAAGTTTTAGAACGCCTTCTGTGAGTCTCACATTGGTATCAGTTCCAGTTGGTTTAGAAACTTTGTTCATTTGTTTGCTATTATTCTCTGACGATTCTGTACTTCTTTTGTATCCCGACCTGATATTGGATTCTAAGATTTGTTTTGGTAAACCCTGAATACAGTAAATTTTTTTAACGCGCCAGATTGATTCTGCCTTTCCGCTTCCTTTCCCAACCTTCTTTTTTTTGTAGTGGTATCCAGATAGTTTTCTTTGACCGCCAGAGGCACGCACGTAACTCAAACAATGCACACAATAAAATAATATAAAAAGTAAATATTTATCCTTGTTCTAAATAAGCTAAAACCATAACTAAGATAAATTATTCTCAGTCGATATAAAAAATATTTATGCACAACACAAAATATTTTCCATACCCTGTGAACATAAAGAAAGTCTAGTATTACTACACAGTCAAAGCTTATTCTCGGAGGATACTATCCGTACCTTTGGTGCAAATACAGAAACTGTATATACAGAATGGCAATTTCTATAGGCTTAAACGGAATACGTTCCAAGTTCACAAACAAACAAACAAAAAATGATGTTGTGGATTGATTGTCGTGTAATGCACTTATTAAACCAACTGACAAAGTTATTGACATTCACTAAAATAGTTAATGAATTTCTTTTTGTTGAGACGATTTACAAATGCAGCAATTAGAGTATCGGTAAACCGCATTCGTATATATAATAAGCATCATGGGTTATTATATATTAGCAGTTAACATTCTAAATTGAATATACTAATGGTATGTGAAGTAACTAATCGGTAATCAGCAGCTGGTAATATTATTCATTTATTAATGATGTAGGCTAAGTACTGTCCCACACCCACTAAACTACAGTATTTTCACAATCGATCAAAGGTAGCGTATGTAATTTAATCCAACCATAACACTTACAATGCCTGTATCTAATTTGTACATCAGATCTGTGAGGCTCGGATTACGAGAAGAAATTATTATGCAAATTATTCCACTTCGATTTCCAAAAACTAAGATCCATATTGATTTGGTTTATCAATTCAATAAAATATATACTCAGCATCTCCCGCCAAGCACTATCGATTCCATGTATTAGAGCCTAGCTGCAATTGCGAAAAACACTCCTTTTCACCGGGTCTAGTAACTTGTGGGCAGTATAACGTCGGAATTAGTGCAGGTAGCCGAGGACAGGTGTAACAGCCTCCACCTACCGCGCTTCGCTTCTGTTGTGCGCTTTTGTCGTTGTGCGCTTATGTCGTATATCCAACTAAATAACAGTTTAATCATAGATGTACTTACCTTTAGAAATTATGAAATCCTGAAGTAAATTTTATGAACTTCCACTTATCACTAATAACGCAACAGTAAGACTAATGCTGTTGTGTAATGTAACCACTTTTATAATTAGCAATAAGAAGCAAGTTGAGACAGCAAAAGTCGAAACAGCGTTCTACTCTCGTGCTAAGGCCCAATTCATATAGAAGAGACGTGGCGCGGACGCGGCGTATTTTGAAATTGCTTCTATGGCGGAATTCACACAGAGGTGGCTGGGAACGGCGCGCCCCTTTGAGGTCTCTAGGGGCGCACCCAAATAGCTAAAAACTGTAAGTTTTTAACGAACGAAAAATTCGGTATGTGAATTTTTTTTATTAATTGGGTATTTAACACATTAATATTATTAATATTTTTCTCACACTTACAGCCGAAATGGCGCCCCTAAATTTTAGCGCCCCGGGCAAATGCCCGGTTTGTCCCCCCCTAGAGCGGGCCCTGCTATGTGGAATGTAAATCTTTCACATAGGGAGATTCCATAAAGTAATGGCTGCATATTGGCCTTTTTTGAACTCCCCCATGTAGCCTGATGAAATTTTTGTCTTGTCTCCCCCCCCCCTTGCCCTCCCTACCTGTCTGGCACATTTCTCTATCCCTATTAATTCCAGAAGACATTTACTGCCATTTTCTCTTACCAGACTATCATTAAACTTATTGTGTATATAGTGAACATGACCAATATTTGCTTAATATACTTTTGTATAATCATAAATATTCTAAATGAAATTGTGATATTAGCCACTCATGCAAATGATTAATTATGGCAAAATTCTGTTTCTCAGGTACATCCAGGGATTCTTTCCTTATTGAGGTTTTAGTAAAAACACTCTCCTAATTCATTCATCATTGTTTTGTTAGCTGATAAAGTAGAACAAACTCTGCCTGCTATGTAATAAACCTAAAAGAAACTTCATTTTTTGTTTGCTGCAGTTCCATCTCCTTCCTCTCTACATGACCAGGGAATGATCCTTTGTCCTACTTATAAGATTTCCATAGCTCATTGACTCTGTTTTGTAAATTTAAAACTCTGTGTAAAAAATTTCCTATAAGCCTCATAAAGTTTGCACCACACTTCATATAACACTGTAATTAAAGATGCACTGAAATTCACTTGTCACAGCAAAATTTAAACTTTTTTGTTTTTTTCAAAGCAATCAATCCAAATAAAAACAGATTTTTCCAGAAGATCAAAACAATACTAAGTGGCAAACTGGAAAATATCATGTGATATCTGCAAGCAAATTTGGATCTAGGTGCCATGTGTTTAATATTTTTCTCCTCAAAATATGCTGTCGAATGTTAATTAGGTCAAATGTACCAGTCTCATGCAACCCAAAGACTTATGACTTCAAGTCACAAACATGCGTGGTACTGACAGCATATAAGGTATCTAAAATAGAGAGATAATTAAATGATGGTAATAAATATCTCCATGCTGTTGTATATTCTGTACCCTATTTTAACTGTGACAAATAAAATGAATGAAAAGCTACATGGCTTCATTCAGACTCCCTTCACCCACCCACGAAGCTTAGTATAGCATTCTACCCAACACATATTGGCATTTGACTGAGCCATGTAGTTAATGGATGCTCCCATATTGCTTAAATGGTGAAATTTTTTATTAGACTTCCATAATCTATTTTTAACACACTTTAAAGGATGTTATAGAAAAGATTAAATAGGGAAAGGCTGGATTATACGAGGCGCGTCCAGAGAGTAAGTTCCGTTTCAATTTATCTCTGCTGCAGCGCTGCGATTGCAGTTCCGCACATGTGCTGTAGACGATGTGTATCAAGGGGAAGAACGTGCACCATTTTGAGATCGCTGTCAGTTATGTACGCTTTGTTGTGCTTGTTTGAAATGTCGGCGTTGATTGAAAATCCCGCTGCCTGTGAAATCAGGTCTGTGATTCGGTTTCTGAATGCGACGAAAGTGAAACCAAGTGAAATTTATCGGCAAATTTGCGATGTTTATGGACAAAATGTGTGACTCGATGGTGAGAAGATGGGTCCGACAGTTCAATGGCGGGCGTAGTGATGTGCACGATGAAGAACGAAGTGGCTGTCCACCTTTGGTTACAGAAGAACTGGTTCACGCAATTGATGACAAGATCCAGGAAAACCGTAGGTTTACAATTAGTGCTCTCGCTATGGACTTCCCCCAAAATTTCACGATCACTGATGCATGAAATTGTTACCAAACAACTGAAATTCTGTAAACTTTGCTCACGTTGGGTACCAAAGATTCTCACTGAGCAACAGAAAACACAACGGATGGGTAGTGCACTTGAGTTTTTGACCCGTTATGCTGAAAGCGGCGAAGAATTTCTGAGATGGATAGTCACAGGAGTTGAAACGTGGGTTTCTTACGACACCCCTGAGAGTAAGCGGCAATCAATGTAATGGAGGCACACTTCATCCCCACTAAAGGTTAAGCCGAAGCAAATCATGAAACCTCGGAAAATGATGTGCACAGTGTTCTGGGACCTACTCATTGACTTCTTACTGCGTGGTCAAACAATCAAAGCAGATGCTTATTGCGAGACACTTCGGAAATTGCGCCGTGCAGTTCAGAATAAGCGCCGGGGACTGCTGTCAAAAGGTGTTGTTTTGCTTCACGACAACGCACGACCACACACTGCAAACGTGACGAAAAACCTCGTACAGGGATTTGGCTGGGACGTGTTTCACCATCCTCCATACAGCCCTGACCTCACTCCTAGTGACTTTCATCTGTTCTTACATTTCGAGTCTTTCCTTGGCAGTCATCACTTCACCAATGATGACGAGCTGAAAGAAACTGTTTCCAACTGGTTGAAGACACAGGCGGCAGATTTCTATGAAGAAGGTATACAAAACCTGGTGTCACGCTATGACAAATGCCTGCAAAATTTTGGCAGTTATGTGGAAAAGTAGTTTAAGAGTTGTAGAATTTTGTGCAATAAAAATTTCTTCTGTATCTGTGTACAATTTTATTTTACTACCAAACAGAACTTACTTTCTGGACGCACCTCGTAAAATACCTTAAAATTTCTAGATAGTCAAAAAGAAACCCTTGCATTAAAGCAGGAGAATCTCCTGTGTTAAGAGTACTTGATAAGACTTATTCTAAAACATGGAGAAATTTAATCAGTAATTCTAATAACATGTCCGTGTATAAAACTCCAGCAATTAAATGAAAATTAGATGAGTTATGTTTGTTTTGATCCTATATGAGAGCAGCCTTCAGCTTGCAGGAGAGTTTATTATGTAATTCTAAAAACCGATAATATTGCCAGCTGACTATCATGCATAAGTTTATCATTCCACACCTATGTAATTTTCAGCATACAAACAAATAATTTCCCAGTCCATTTACTAATTTACTTACAATTTGTGAGGATCTCTTATATTTATTACATTAGTAACAAAAACACTGCAGGAGTTTAAAGTTGCAATTCATAAAGGACAGGCACTGGTGGGGGAAAGGGATAAAAGAAGAAAGAAAGAAAGAAGTCAAGGCATAGGAAGGTAGGAGCGTATGGACATTGGCACTGGAGCATGTGTTTGCATCATCACAACTGAAATTAAATTGCAGTAAAGAATCGATAATCCAAACTAATTGTGATAATTGATTTGTTCAAATTCTGGATTTGTATAGTTTTTATTTTGCCTTTAAAATTATATTAAGTATTTTATAATTAGACATATCGCAATCTTATTTTCTTTTGATGCATTTTGGTTACACTGATGCTTTCTTTTAGAATATGAACACAAGGCCATTATATGTATATTATAATTTGGTATGAGATACTAAAGTCAACAGAACTACGAACACAGCAATTCAATACAAAGGCTCATGACAAATACTACAGGTTTCAGAAGATTTTTAAAAGAAACTCAAAACTACTGGAAGAATTGTTGTTGCTTCATGATTACAACAAATGTTCAACATCAAAGCCAGTGTCTGGTTGGTCACGAGGATATTGCAGTGATAATACAATAACAAATGCGAGTTGTAAAACTCATTGTACCTAGTTCTTTGTTACTGAATTTAGGGGCAAAACAAGTGTACTGAAAAGAGAAAATTGACACTTCTGTAAAATAGTGCACAGTTTATTAAAAAAAAATAATGTTTGGATAATTGATGTCTCAGATAATTTACATTTGGTTTAACAACACTCCACTGTAAATTGGATTAAAGATCACACACGACATCAATGACCATTAATAACTTTGACATTAACCTTTTATTACCCTAAATTAGGTGTTCCCAATTTCTATCTCACCACACACTTTATCATGCACATGAATGTTGAAGCTACCTCTCACCCCATGCCACCCAGTTTGCGAAATTATACACTAAATCCTCTGCTATTCTCTTAGACCAGTCCAGTTTCCCAGCAGAAAATTCATTGAAAGAGCCAAATAGTATTTAAAGCAAAAACTTTTTAATTTCTTCTTAAAGCTGTCAGCTTTTTGTTGATAACACATTATTTATTTTTTCAGAACATACAACTAATAATGAGTTTTGTTATATATGGAGAAAGTAGAAAGGTAAAGTTGTGATCAGGCCCAGAGGACCACATGCTGGGGATTTTCAGAGTTAAAGATCCTTTTTACCAGTGAAAATTGTGGATGGGAGGTGGGGCAGTCAGTCCCACATTCCTGGAAACTTTACCTTACCCCTGAACATTCCTATGTGGTATTCATTTGATAGCAGGCTAAGTAGTCCTGAGAAGTTGTTCCAAATGCTTCACCTTGATGAAAAATCCTCTTCTTTATCAAGTATCATCCAGGCTGCTGTCAGATACTCTATTGCCTAACCTATGTGGCCCCTAATCTATGTAGATATTATATTTATTTATAATAATGTTGAAATGTATGTCTCCTTTGAGATTGAAGAGGTCAAGATTTTTTTCTACAAATGTAGTAGGGAATTTATTGCACTAGCATTATCCATTGTCTTATTATGGAAATAATTCTTACAAACAAAAAAAAAAAAAAAAAAAAAAAAAAAAAAAAAAAAAAAAAAAAAAAAAAAAGTGATTTCAATACTACCTTTTTATTTAAGAGTTGTCAATGAGAATAAACAATATAAGTGGAAAGCTGTAAAACAAACTTCTTGGAGAAAAAGTTAAATGTGCTGGTTTCACTTAAAATTTTAATGTATGTATACACACAGAAATTTCAAATAATTGTGTTTACTGATACCTTTTCCCTCAGTCATCATACCTTAGCTATCTTTTGTTTTATTTTTTCTATGATAAATTGGATTATGAGTTTCATACAAACAAAATTAAAATAATTATGCAATGGAGTTAGGTGATAAATACAAAGAGAGATAATGAAAGTAGATCCCTCATTCAACACAAATGAATGCAGCAGGGTCACTAGGAACAACTGTATGCAAAGAATCATTTTAATATTTTGCTATATACTATAATATATTTTATCTTAAAAAAACAAATTTGATTAGCTGAATAATAAAATATATCATGTGGTCTTTGAAAAGCAATCAGCTCTCAGCCCTGAAAAAACTTATAATGCTATGGGATTAATGGAAATTGAGTCAATGTTTTAATTCATTCAAGGAAAATCAAATGCAATCGCTCCAAAATTCTTCATCAGAATGGAAAAAATAAAATGTGTCATACCACAATGTTCTTTTTACAGTAGAATCCCTGATCTTTTATTATACATCAATTTGGTTTGTGTTAATATATATATAGATGAGCCGTGCTCGGCTCTTGTTGTATCTTTGCCTTCTCTTCCGCTCGCTAGAAAGCGCTGGGGCTCCTGGTGATAGCAGGTATATATGTGGGGACACAGAACCGAGCGGGCAGCTAGTCTTGGTCAGTCTACCAGCCAGTCAGTCAGTCGGAAGTAGAGTGCTTCCCTGTGTCGCCGTGACATTGGAAGCCCGGTGGGGCTGCGGGGTCCGGGTGTCCAGGGAGGCAGTCAGTCGGTCGGCCCTGAGTGGCCGTGCAGTTGGAAACACGCGATCGGCATTCCGCTAATGTTTCCCGGAGTGATAGCGTTGCTGGACTAAGGAGGAAGCAGTCAGTGAGGCAGTCAACAGTCGATTGGTTATGCCTGGTATTTCTCGCAGTGGCCGTGACTCAGCTTGATGGTTTGACCAGGCCGCCCGTGGGTTATACTTCTGGTGAATTGGTGGGTCCCTCGCGACCGTGCTTCGACCACCTGCAGAGAGGGAATTTCTCCGATACACTCTTCACCGAGGGTGCTGCGCCGAAGCTTCGGGAACACCGTGGCGATCGACCCGGGTGGTACTTTTCGAGCTGAAACCTGCCTTTTCGCCCTAGAAGGGTATTGGAGGTAGTGGCCGTCAACTGCAACCACAAGTGTCGCCTTCTGCCTCGTCGTTAGCGGTCTGCCTCAGCCATAAATTGTGTTTGGTCCTACTGGCAGAGTGTTAGATGATGGTAGATGAGAACGAGCCGGTCTTGTTATCTCTGTTATTGATCTACATGGAATTGTCGGTGATTAAAGGATTATTCATATGTTAATCTACAAGATCGAGGCCGGTGTTATTTGACATTATATTAGTAATTTTCTCTGTCAATTACTGCTACCAGTGTGTAGCTTTCTACCTCGTCGTTAGCGGTCTGGCTCAAATATAAAATTGTATTTGGCTAGTAGATTATTAAGAGCCATTCTGGTTATTTTCTATAATTTGGTATATGTAGGATTGTTTGTAATTATAAGGGTTATTCAAGGTATAAGTTGCAAGACCAAAGTTTGGTCCATAATATTATATCATTTTGTGATAACAAGATTATTCATATCTTCGTTTGCAAGACCAATGTTTGGTCCATAATATTATATCATTATGTGATAACAAAATTATTCATATCTTCGTTTGCAAGACCAGGATTGGTGGTATTTGATATTACAGTTGTAACATTTTCTGTAAGTTTCAGCATTATCATTAATAATTGTAATAAACCAATGTTTAAACAAGGCTTGAACTTCTAACCATGTTCCCACACACTTCCCACTGTATCCTTGTGGATAATTACTGTCTGTTAGTAGTAGTAGCACCGCCTCAATAGAGGAGAATCGGGTAATATGGAATACCATTTATGTTTAGTTGTACAAAGCAGTAGTGAAAATAATGTAACACCTGAAACTAAAACCAATACAACCTTCAATTTCTTGTGATAATATATGTCTAATAAAACAGATTTTTTTTAATTAGTGAAATTTAGTTTTAAAATAAAAATGTCATTTGGAGGGTAATATGGAATAGATGGGTAATATGGAATAGAAGGTTTCAAATAACGTAAAATATCTGGAATTGAGAAAAATGGATTTAATTATACTTTTTAGTCATTATCATCATCATCACCTTTGTTGAATTCAATAGCTTTCACTTCTTTCTTTTTCGGCTATTCTTAAAACAAAACCTAATTAATGAATTAGTTCAGAAATATTTACTTTCACAATTTTTATTTTATTATTTTCAATCAATATAACAGGAATCATATTACCCACACTTATACTTTATTAAAAATATATTTAAACTCAGTAATTATTTTTTGGGTTGTATGAAATACCACAGTTTTATGTCTGGTTTAGTGGAATACTAAGTTTCTCATATTACCCGAATGACCATCTTGGACAAAATAGGCTTGATAGGCTTGATGACATTGGCGTATCCGGCGAGGGGCAGAGGGGGGCTGCTGCCCCCCCACCTAGAAGAAAAATTAAGTTGGCTTCAGTACACTTCGATGAGTGAAGAACTAGTTCAGGAGCACTTTGGGAGAGAAAGATTGTCTGGATTATGTCTGATGAGTGTGCACTGAAATTTCGTGAAAGAACACCATGAGATATTGACAAACATTATTATTGAAATTGAAAATCCAAGGCAATTAATGTTTACATAAAAAACTAACTGACTTATGGTCTTAATTAACTACATAGTAGGTCCTTAGATTAAGTAGTTGGGTTACTATATTAATCAATGATAAAAATAGTTTCCTGAATAGGTTTGAGTTTGATTTTGTAATGTCATGTTTCAGTCCCCCACCCCACTTCCTCGAAACCAAAATGAGTTGCCCCCCCCCCCCCTAGTTCAAATCCTGCCCCCCTCTAGTTCTGATCCTGGATACGCCCTTGCTTGATGATATTATAAAAAAAGATGCCAGCCAGAAACGAGAACTGTACAACAAACCATCACTCTCTAGTATACTTTATACTAAGACTAGTGGTCAACAAAATAAATCTAATATTTGATATATAGTTTAGAAAACTTATCCGCAAAAATTCTCGAAAATGGAAAAAACAAACTTTGTTGCACAACAAACATAGTTCAGCTCCCAAATGACCGACCTTCATAACAAAGCATCATAGGAGTTTTGAGCAGCAGTTGCTGGTACTTCCGCTATACAGCAGCATTCACCACAGGAGAAACCTCGGTATTCCATATTACCCGACTATTCCATATTACACGATTCTCCTCTAACAATCAGTTCTAAGAGTATGAGCACCAATAGAGTAGGAAAAAATGATGCAAAGTGAGATTAATATAGAAATGGAAGATAAAATACAACCATCAGTCACCAGAGTTCAAGAGAGGAGGCCAGTGGTGACAAAAATCACTCAGTAAAACACCCTCACTCATGAAAGCCTGGGTCCAGGCTCATGCAGATACCTGCAGTCAATGCAGCCACAAAAATAGTGTGCTTTTTGGCAATGCTGCACTCCTTCCTCTACTATGGTAAATGGTCAGTATATCTAAATTTACTTTTCACATTTAAAATTATTAAATTAATGTTATTCTTACTTGATAATAAACAAAGCTCGAAATCAAACTTTATATAATTTCAAATGAAGAACTGGATTAAGACAAACTAATTTAAATTACATTTTAATTACATAAACTGTATTAAATTCAAAACGAGAATTCTTACACCTATGGATTTTTTTTTTTTTTTTTTTTTTTTTTTTTTTTTTTTTTGAAAGGGGGGAGGGGTTCCCTCAAAAGTGTAGGAATAAGAAATATTACAATATTATGAGAAGAAAAACCTCCATTATCTTTTATAAAACATAGTTTCCATTCAGTAACTTCTGTTAATATAGCTGTGTATATAGTTTTGTGTGCTTAGTTAGATAAAAGTTTTAATCAAATAAAACAGATTTCCAGACACACAATCGTAATACTCAAAAAAATCATTATTATCAGTAATTTACAAAGAAGTTAATTTATCTAGAGTAATAAGCTTAATGAACTACTTTAAAATATAAAGCTCCTTACATAAAAGAAACAAACATTTCTTTATCAAAATGAAAAAATGTTTGCAGCTTCTACTCTACCCAAGGATTTATATGTAACACTTTGTTGTTTTTAATGTGAACTTAAATGAACCTTTGCAAAATACTGTTAATACATTTTGAGATAAAAGCTGACACATATATCCACTCTGTATTATTTGTAATCTGTTTAGTTGAAACTATGATAATTATGAACTCTTTCTGTGAATTAAAACTCTGAGAGGTCTGTATTTGACATAAAGCTCTGAAACAATTTTGGAATAATAATAATTATAAATGACATTAATATTTCTGATCAAAAGATCTAGCTGGCATGACTGAAAATAATTCTGAAGAAGGTACTGCTGCAGCAGTAGCCAATTAATTCTCATTCTCCCTGTCTCCAGTCTCCAGGGAAAAAAAAAAAAAAAAAAAAAAAAAAAACTTTTGCACTGTGTTTCAAATTTTTTAATTCTGTTGAAGTAGAGATATTTGCTAATAATAATACAGAAATACAAATCTAAATTATGAAGAATCAAACTTATTACTTAAGACCTAACTTATTACAATCATTCCAACTCTTGAAAATAGTGTCAGAGTGGAATACCTAATAGTCATTTCTTACAACCTTCATCTTCTTATGATGTCATGCTTGATTCCATGCTTTGGCAATTAGCATGCAGGATATACCCTTTCACAGGAACTTCCTTGGAAACAATGAATTGGAGTGACTTTCCATTTCCTTACCCAGTGTGTGTTAGTATGTGTTATTGTAAGTGCAGATTACTGCGATAGTGTGTGTGTTCAACATAGTTTGTTCTTTGAGTTGTATGAAATAAAACTGAAGAAGTGAGAGGATGAAACCCCAGTCAGCCCATTCAGGCCTACTCTTACAAAAGATTCCTGAAGTGCTGCCAAGCTTAATGTTCTCATCAAAAGGATGAATCACTATCAATAGTGTTGGATGCCACCACATCATACTAGGGTTGTAACACATCTCTGCCTTCACCTCCACAAGTGTCGAACTTCCACATGAAATTCTGCCCCCACTTCCGCCTCTGCAAGTTTTAATGTGGAGTATAATGGAGTATTTGTTTACATTGGTATGTATATATTTGTTGTATACCTCATTCTTTTCTGTTTATACACAATTCAGCTTATCGTTACTTAGTTAATAACACCATTTTCTTTGTTAACCAAGCGATGAATCAAAAGTTCAAAATTTTATCAACAGTAAAGATGCCCATTTATTGCTGAAACTGTGGGAACATTCTGTAGGACTACCACTAAATAGGCTCATTTATTCATGTTCCATCAATGAGGACAAGTTGTTCCAAACAGTCCTTTTCATGTGTATTTCTCACAGCACACCTATGTCCTCATCACTTGCATGTTGGGCACTCTGTAGGTTGACTTTCCCAATCGGTGATATAACATGGTAGGATGTTATATGGGAGAGACTTGTGTTGGCTGGTTGGCTGGTTGTCTGACAACATCTAATGCTTCCTTCATGTTCTACAATCTCAATCACAGTCTAAAAAGAGTCCTATAAAGAGAAATTAGATCACTGCAGGGACTAAATTGGATTGTGAATGGGCCATTAGAGCAGTGGATAGGTGGTTGCAAGGTGCAGTGATATGCAGTGGCATGGCCTTATGTTTGTCAATTGAATTAGTTGAGCTGCAAACAGTGCAAGCTTATATGACAAAGATTGGTGCATGTGTAATTATGCACCTAATTAAAATCTAATGTAAAATCATTGTGTGTACCTGTATTTTTGAAAGATGGTATCAAAAAACTCAAGCTAGCAGTATTACATTATGGTAACAGGCAATGCTCATGAAAAATGTAAAATTTGTGATAAAATATACTTATGTTGATTTTAAGTTTATTTTTAATAATATATTAAATTCTAAATGATTGTATATTTATTTTTTCACCTCTGATCTTGCTAAACCTCCAGTCCTGTTAATCATCCACTTCTGTGAAGGTAAAAAATCCACATCCTCAAAGATGACTTCCATTACAGCACTAATCCATACGTACCGTGGAGAGTTTGGGATTTTATTCAGGACTTTGGGGCACATTCTTGTTATCAGAAACTGTGCCCCATCACTTCCTCCACCCCGCTGCCCAAGACTTGATGATAAACATTTCTTCCATCGTGATGACCTGAACCACCTAAAAGTGTGTCAACAATGGACACCATCACAGTGCCACAGCCAAGTGAGCCTTATAACCAGAATCTGAAATGAATAAGCTGTTGATATTCCATTAATACTTTCATTCCTTGACTATTTTGTAGAGTAAGTTACTTTTTTATATAATTGTTTCATCACTTGTGATATAGCTTATGGCCCAGTAAAAATTTTCCCACACATCTAATATGCAAAATTATTACCGTACTTTTAACTCTTTCATTGTTTTAGCCATTACACAAAACTTAGTAATTTAATTGAATAGAATTAAGAATGAATGGTAATCAGTTCAATGGAAGGATATTAATTCACATTATATGTCAAAAATCTTTTAATGTGGTAAGCAGAAAATGTTTAGTACAAAATTATTGTATTTCATCTGCTAATCTTGATAGATTACGTAAGATTCTTTATTTACTGTATTGAATTACAGGTCTACATAAGCCCTTTTACAGCACATTTATCATCATGTACATGGTGTTACAGTGTTGTTGTTGTATTTTCTATTTTTTTTTATCTCTACTACTTGTGGTGTGGGCTCCCCTTTATAGGGCGGGCCCCTAGGCTACAGCCTATGTAGCCTATGCTTAAAAGCAGCCTTGCTACTGTAGTTACTTGCCAAATGTTAATGCTATAGAAAATGATAATGAGCTGCTATAATGTACACAATATAGTTTATTTAATTTTAATTAACTTTGATGGAGCACATGCTATGGTGGCAATTTCCCTACATACCCTTTTGCCACATACTTTTGTTCTCTACCAATTTCAACTCTAAATTCTTTCAGAATTTTTTGGTAAATTATTCATCAATAATTCCAATACCTTGTAAGCACCTTAGAATTTTGGTAAATACTAGTTTGCTTAGCTTAAAGCATAAGGAAGGGAGTAAACTTTCCAGTGTACACATGATTTTCATTGCAAGTATAGGAAGTGAGAAACATTTCATGTAGAAGCTGATACTGCATCCTAACTTAAATAAATAAACCATTTTAAAAGCAGTAAAGACCCACAACACTTAATATAAGCAATAAATAAACATTTTTAATAGTAAAACATCTTTAAACTAACCTGTAATAGGTTAATCCATTATTGTCCAACTTGCAAACAATAGATTTTTGCTACGTGATCATTTCACTAATTCTCGACACTTTTTGATGCAGTAAAATAATTTTAAAATAATAATAAATTCAAAAGAAAGTTAAATTAACTAAAATTCCGTAGTTTCAGACCGTGTAAATAACGTAAATTAATTTTTAAACACTTGGATAAACACACTTCCACTTTTAACTTTTATTATCATATGTTTTCAGTAATTTCTTAAACTAAAAAGTAGATTTCCTGAAAGAACTAAAAATCTCATATAACATATTAAGATTTCAGAACATTTCATGCAGTAGAACAGATTTTAGATCAATTTGAAAGTTATTTCATCATCTATCACAATGTGGTAATTTCGAAATTAAATTGTGATCAAACCAAGCCACTTCCGTAAATAAAACAACTTTTAAAACATGTAACTAAATTCAAAGAAAATTCAGATAACTCCACTTTTTCGATATAAACAACACTTTAATAATTATGAACTAGAAACCAAGGGTTTGCTAAACAGTTTCCAAAGCCGATCTTGTTATACAGATGACTATGCTATTTCACCACCGCTCATAATAAAATTTACATCACTGGAATCAGGAATTTTTATATAATACGATAACACTAATTTTCTTACAATAATTTGCAATCCAGCAGGGTTGCCTAGAAATTGAAGAAATTAACATATAAATCAGGGAATCACCACTCAACTTTTGGAATCTTTTATCAGTACGCCGGGTAAACTAAATTCATTTATAAAGAAGCTTATCATTTGAGAATTCTAACTAAACACTTTATATGTACCTTGAAGACAAGGCTACATGCTGTTAAAGTTTGACCACCTTCTATAATCACATTCACTTTATACTATTTTCGATAAGCGTCCGTATACATGTGGTATGCGGATGGTGGTATATAATCCGGAGCCTGGGTGAGGGGGCTGTCTTTTGTCTTTCGTCTTTGTTGTTTTGTATT
>CM061920.1:269365119-269385362 GCA_031002005.1 Vandiemenella viatica
GCTAGCTTTCTGGTGTCTGTTTATGACATATCCTTTAATATTCAATGCAGTGCTATATTGTTAATTTTTTCGTTGTTGGTGCCTTCTTGCACCAGCTATCTGTTCGAGGTATTTTGTTTTATCATTCATAGAAATTCTGTCTGCTACTTGACTCAGAATTTCACAGTCAGCCTAGTTTTAATGATACTTCGCACCTCTTTTCCAATTAGTTGGTCTCATTCTATTTCCCTTGCTTCTGCAAGAAGAATGTATTCGAGAACCACATGTTCAAGTGTTGCTTCCGCTCCACACTCGCACAGACTCAATTCTTTGAGGCCCCTACTATGTAACAAACTGTTATAAGGACCATGCCCGGTTATGAAGAGTATTAAGCCAGTGGACAGATTTGGAGTTCCAACCATTCTTTGACATCAGGAAGAATGCCGTATGTTCTCCGACCTGTACTGCTAATATTCCATTGACGTTGCCAATCTCATAGGAGGGCTGACATGACTTCCTTTTTGGCTGTCACCGGTCAACCTACTATTTCATCAGCTACTCTCTTATCACCGGACTTTAGACAGCATATTGCACTGCATTTTCTTATCATCATGTCTAGGGGCCAGACGCCTAAAACCGCTGTCAAAGCAACTGTTGTAGTGGTGCTATATGCACAATTTAGTCTTAAAAGGATACTCCTCTGGGCTCTTCTAAATATTGATTTTGGCTTATCTTTCTTGACAGGTTTCACCCAGACACTCGCTCTGTAGCTCACTATTGATGCCAGAATAGTGTCATGATAGAGCCACATCGTGTGGATAGGAAGATGAAATCTTCCTTGTCCAATGCCAATGAGTTTATTAATGATGACCTTCACCCTGCAGGATACTTCTTCTAGATGATCCGTAAATATTAGATGCTCATTGAGGTTAATGCCAAGATATCTGCACCTGGTTGTCCTTTTTATGCTGTTTCCTCTCACCTTCATCGTTGGATTCCACTGCAGACCTCTGCACAGAATCTTCTGCATTGCAAGCATAAGCTTGACCTCCGTGCACCATTTGTCAAGTTGCTCCATGACAAAATTGCTTCTCTGCACAATTTCTCTTCTGGTTCCTCCCTGTATCAGCAGAAGCAGGTCATCAGCAAAGGCCAACAACTCTTCTAGTCCTTCCAGTCTACACATTACTGTATATTTTACACATTACTGTATATATTACTGATATTTTCTAATATTTGCTTTGAGCAAATATTAGAAAATATCAGGCAACATACCGATCCCTTAGGACACCCTTTGGACAAGTTTTTCTCAATGGTCATTTGTGGACATCTAAGTTTGGCATATCTGTTTCTACAGTAATCCCTAAATTAGTTGTATATATTGCTTGGGCATTTTAATTCTCTGAGCCGGGCAAACAAACCTGGCCACCACAGATTATCAAAAGCCCCTGCAATGTCCACAAATATTGCCAATACATAATCACTAGTACTTGTTACAACCAATTGCATTGCCCTGTTTATAGCAACCTCTGTAGATCTGCCTGCTCTAGATCCGTATCGGTTTACATTTATTCCTATTAAATTTCTATGCACTTGTAGGAGCCAGGCAGGAATTTTCTCTTGAACGTTACCAAGTACGTTGAGCAGCAAATTGGCCGATAGGACTTGGGCTGTGTTGGATCAGTGCCACCCCTTTCTTTAAAATTATCACCTCACATTGTTTCCTTGAGTTAGGGATTCTTCCCTGCTGTAAAAATTTGCTAAACAAATTACACAACGGTGGGGCTAACTGAACATCTAGAACCTGGAGCACTTCTGCCACAGTTCCATCTGGCTCAGAGGCCTTGTTCTTGGACATTGTATTTATCGCTTTTATCACTTCTTCTATGGTTATTTCATCTGCTACCACCTCAGTTGTATAGATATCCTCTGCTCTGTAGCATAACTCCTTTAGTTCATTTAGTTCTACGTCTTCTTCATTGTGTGTCAAGAGTTCGTGTAGCAGTACTTCTGCTTTTGTGTCCCAGTCAGTGGTTCGTGTCCCGTCAGCCCTCTGCACAGTCAAAAACATGGTTGAGGCCGTATCTTAACAGCTGCTATCTTACAGTGGACACCCCAGGGGTCCAACCTAAGGTTTGTCATATTGTAGGCCTCCCAACTCTGCTGATTCGTTTGTAGCAGTAGTTCCGCAACGCTCTTTTCCTCTCCCTGTACTGGTCGAGAAAGGTGGGCCTTTCAGTCACTATCAAACAACATTGGTATACTCTTCTTGCCTTGGCATTTTATTCCACACATTATTAGCCCAAGAATTCTGTTCTTTTATTGAAACATACACATTCATTTGTGTTATGATACATCACAAGTTATATGTCCCATGCAATGCTCTTTAATTTGTCTACTGATGCCAGGTATACTACTCACTTTTCACCATGTTCACTACATTGTTAAGCAGGGATGAAGGGAAGGAATTGGACCTGAGTTATTCTTCAGTTAGACATTTAGGAGTAGTAACTCAATGATGGATTGAAAGCAATTAATGGAATCATCAAGGAAAAGGCTAAACTAATGAGGTGTGAGAAATGAAATTATCTAAATGTGGTTTTCAAAAAGAATAAATTCAGCTATCATAAAGTTTTGCATCCAATGTCCAGGAGATAAATGCTTTGTAATGAACTATAAAGAAGAAAACTACCAAATACTCTTCTCAAAAAGAAACTGTGGAAAATGGAACTATGTAACATAGAAAATTTAACAAATTGTTCTTCATTTGAATATTTCCATGAAATACGTGAGCAGATTCTCACATAGAGACTGCAGAACAATTAACATATAAAAGATATCAAAAAAGTGGAGAAAGAAAAGAGAAACATGGACAAGCTACAATAACCTCTATTATAACTGAATAAAGTTGCAAAGGAAATAGATAAATCACAATAATAATAGTATATATGGCAGTTATAGTTGGAATTCATGGTATGGGCCATATTCCTCAACTGCAGATAATAATTATAAATGTATGAAAAATGATTACTGCCATTTAAGATGAATTCAATTGTACAGACATTAATCACTTTTCATACATTTATACATTTATAAATAATATAATGGAACATTACAAGAGTATGGTACAGAATAAAAAGTTAAATGGGAAAATTAGAAAAACTTGGTCATTTGTGATTCTTATGCTTCAGGAGATGAAGGTATTGTGGAAGTAAGTGCTGTAACCATATGAGATATACCTTTCCCACATTTTGTACCCCTTTATTCACAGTGGGGGAATGTAATTCCATGGAATTTGGACTTGTGACAGGTTTTTGGAGTACTTAAAATGTGGCGTTGACATCAAAGGCTACAAGGAAGGGAAGTTAGCTGTAGAACTGGAGATAGCTGTCAAAGTGGAGGTATTATCATAAACTTTGGGACTTGAACTGAACAGAGGCATGCAGGTTATTAAGGAAATTTCCACATCCATGAACATTATATGAGTGGTAGTAGGTTCAGATGTAATAAACAGAATAGATATTTGAAAAATTGCACTTACTTGTCCCTTTTTTTTGGGGGGGGGGGGTTTGCACTGGGTTATATATATATATATAGCCAACGTTTCAGCACCAACATGGAGCCTTCATCAGAGCTTCTCTCTATCTAGCCACCTAGTCCTTTTTGATAAAATTGAACACTTGATTCACAGTTTATTGTATAAAATTCTTTTTTATTAAATGTAGGTATTAAACACGGACAGGTAAGATCATGCAATCACATAATTGTTTCAAATGTCATAGACTTGAACTTGATTAAATACAAACTTGACTTGTATTTGACCCTTAAAGTTAACTATGCAAAATTTAAAAATTTACTGTTTGCTTCGAAAGCATCACATTGTTTTTTTTTTTTTGTTTTTTTTTTTTGTTTTTTTTTTTTTTGTTTTTTTTTAATGAGATGGGGCAAACACTCATAATATAATCATTGGTCACAATATCTATAAAGGCCAGAGAACTTAATACACATTCCATTTTATTAAACAGTTGAGCAAATCCAAAGAAATTAATTGCCAGTATAGTTGATTTGGTAACATATTTGGTCTGATGTCTACTTACTATAACCTAATAACATATGTACAGTGAACATGAATAAAGGCCAATAGCCAAAGTTATCAGCAAAATACCTAGAAAGCAAATAAACTGCAATGCATAAACTTTGGTCAGGCGAAATCATTAGTGCAAGTTTTAATTAAATTGAAATTTATCCCAAGACGGAATGACAATTGGCATTCATAGTTACTGCAGAGATCGTGAGTAATTTTTTTTTAAGTTTTTTTTTTTTTTTTAAGTTGCTTTCATTAGCAATATGTTACTGAACAGTGGATCCGCATTTTTTTCCTTTTTATCCATATTTTTTAAACTATGAAATACCACTACGAAACGCAAATTTAATGAATGTATTGTTGTAATTAATTTGGTAGCAGTTGCTTAGCTATTAAATTGTGGACATAACCACAATGGTATCTCTGGTCGCTGTTTTGCGAATGAAGGCTGACACATGACACTGTTCTCCAGCCAATAGCTATCGAGGTGAGTGAATGAGTGACCTAAAGAAATTATGTAGTATTTATTTGTATTAAATATATAAAAATGAATGTTTGATTGTTTGTTTGTCTTCTATGCATTCCTATACCATTCATCTGATTACGATGAAACTATGATGAGTTGTTGTGCGAATGCCTGTGTAGATTTCCGTCCAAAAACATTTAAAAAAATAATACCCCCTATTCCCTATACATCCCTCAATTTTTTCAAATTATCTTTAAAACCATAGCTTTTATCAGATTTTGATAGTATTTAGCACACATATACTTCAAAACAGGGTGGTCTGGTAACTCAGCAGTTAAGGCCCTTACTTCTGGGAGTTTGTCTCTCCTATCGTGGGCTCAAATACCATGGTGAGCAGGAATTTTTAGGAGTTGTATTTGACTATATTAGCTACGGTGGGAAATTCCTTGGTTCTGATTCCACGTTAAACTGTAGGGCTCTGAGGAAAGAATTGGTCTTCCTGCCTTGACACAATACCTTGGTACATCCGCTTCAGGAAGATTTGATCAACCTTTGGGTTGTGGACAAAGTTGAATTTTTTTTAGCGAAAATTTCTGAGGCAATTTTTGGATGGGTAAAATCATATGAGTTTGTGACACTGACATTAAAATGTTAACAGTATTTCTGTGTCTAGAAATAAGATGTGTTGTGCTTGTACAGCGATCTGGTAGGGTCAGTTGGTTATAGTAGTCTTATAAGTTAATTAAGGTGATATATTTTTTCATGATCTCAATTGTGTAGATTTAAAAAAAAAAAAAACACTAAAATTGTAATTATAAAGAAAAAGAAAAAAGTTGGTAAAGGCACATGGCTGGGGATCAGAAGGTCCCAGGTTTGAATCCCAGTCTCAGCTGGATTTTTTTATTTTTAACTACAGCAGTACAACATGCAATGAGTCTTTTATAATGGCTTAGGATTTATCTTTTTATTATGGGAAAACAGGTTTCTAGTTGTTTGAAAATATTTTGCCACAGATTTTTATTTGTAAAATTCTTTAAAATTTTATGATAATTTTAGAGATACGTGTTAATTTTTGAAAATATGGTTACTAATATAAAATTACTGTTTATTAGCTTATTTTTGACTGAACAATTTGCTGAAATGCCTTAAATTTTCCAATTCAAAACTAAACATGCAAACTGACTTTTATTTCAAATTAAGAGTTTATTAGAATATGCAAATGAAATTTCAAGTTGAAAATGTGTATATCTTATCTTAGTCTAGTGACTATAAGCAAATTTAATCCTTTTGAGAATATAATAAAATGTTAGACAGTACAAATAACCTAAGTATTTCTGAAATGAATGATAATGAGATACAAACAATGAAAATAATGTTGAAAATTAAGTTCATTGAAATTACTATAAATACAAATACGAGGCGTATTCCAAAAGTAAGGTCCGTTTGATCATAATAAAAACATCGTTCAGGATACAAGGTTTTTATTAACGTCAGTATGTAACTACATATCTAGTTCACTTTTCCACATAATCGCCGTTCATATCTATACACTTTCTGTAACGCTGAACCAGTTTCTTTAACCCCTCGGCATAAAAGTCTGCCGCCTGGGACCTGAACCAATTGGTAACGCTCGTCTTGAGTTCTTCATCGGTTTGAAATCGTTGTCCAGCAAGCCACCGTTTCAAATGCAGGAAGAGAAAATAGTCGCTTGGTGCAAGATCTGGACTGTAAGCAGGGTGGTCTAGGATTTCCCAATGAAACTCTTGAATCTTCTCTTTGGTTTTGGAAGCGGTATGCGGGCGTGCATTGTCGTGCAGGAGGATGATGCCAGAGGACAGTTTCCCGCGGCGTCGATTTTGGATGGCACGTCTCAGTTTGGTGAGCGTTGTACAGTACACGTCAGCTGTAATGGTTGTCCCACGGTCCATGAATTCGATCAAAAGGACGCCCTTTTCGTCCCAAAACATGGAAGCCATCATTTTGCGATTCGTGTACGGCGATTGCTTACACTTTTTTGGTTTGGGTGTACCGGAATGGCACCACTGCGTTGATTGTTGTTTTGATTCTGCGTTGGTGTACGCTATCCACGTCTCGTCTCCCGTAACAATTTGGGAAAACAAACTGTCTCCATCTTGTCTATAGCGCTCCAAAAATTGTCGTGCGCTATGCATTCGTTGCTCTTTGTGCTGAGCGGTGAGCAGTTTTGGCACCCACCACGCACAAAGCTTCCGATATCCAAGCTCTTCAGTGACAATCCTGTAAATTGAGGTTCTAGCAACATTTGGGAATTCCATAGCCAGACCACTAATCATCAAACGCCGATCACTTCGCAGTTTTTGGTTAACTTGCTCGACGATGTCGTCGGTCCGAATACTGGGCCTGCCACTCCGCTGTTGATCGTGCACATCTGTGCGACCACTTTGAAATTCTCGACCCCAGTGTCGAACTTGTTTCTCACTCATTATGTTTGGTCCATACACTTCACACAATTCACGATGGATGTCCACAGCTGACGATCCTTATGTCAACAAAAATCTAATCACACCACGCACTTCACAACTGGCGGGAGCTACGATTGTCGCGGCCATTTCGAACTGCTCTCAACAATAGATATACGGCTACTGCGGCATGCCAACAATACTGCATATTTACCAGGAGTTGGTAGATGGCGCTGCAGGTGGGAAACGTCATTCAGGCCTATTATCTGTGACATCTTGTACCCCGGACCTTACTTTTGGAATATGCCTCGTACTATGTATAAGTAGTATAAATGTATAATAATTATTATGCCAATTAAGTTGTTTTTGTATTTTATAAATATAGATGTAAATAAGATAGGATAGGGAAAAATAAACAGTTACCCGTCACTTACCACAGATGAAGGCAGGAGGGCGAGACAGGTAAAAACACAGAAACACACGAATTGCACAATATTTCGACCTTAGTCTTACTCATGTGGGAGGCGAGACATATGGCAGGGGGAAAGATGTGGTCACATCCCAACCCGCACATGAAACATAATGTGGCGGGTTGGGATGTGACCACATCTTTCCCCATGCCATATGTCTCGCCTCCCACATGAGTAAGACTAAGGTCGAAATATTGTGCAATTCGTGTGTTTCTGTGTTTTTACCTGTCTCACCCTCCTGCCTTCATCTGTGGTAAGTGACGGGTAACTGTTTATTTTCCCTATCCTATCTTA
The DNA here is from genome assembly GCA_031002005.1 of Vandiemenella viatica. Lineage (NCBI taxonomy): Eukaryota > Metazoa > Arthropoda > Insecta > Orthoptera > Morabidae > Vandiemenella > Vandiemenella viatica. The sequence continues at coordinate 269,372,851 of CM061920.1, forward strand.
TTTTCAGTGCCTCGCGGCAGTTTCTTTGTTTCCTTTATCCAATAAATATAGATGTGGAAAACAGACTAACGTTAATGATTTTAATTTTCAAACTATGAAATTTTAATTTTTGATACTGCAATTAATTCGAATATCCAAAAAGGCACTGTTATTTCATATTTTTTTAGTTTTTGTTTCCATTGGCAGTTCCCTGTGACTGCCAATTTTTCTTCTTTTTTTTTAACTTCTCTTTCTGTTGTATATTTTTCCATTATTCATTTTCTGTATGTTTTAAGTTGATTTTAATTTTCTGATTGATTACATAGTTTGGGTATATGTACTTTTCAAAAGTAAATAATCTGAATACCTTAAAATAATACTTAATTTTATAAACCATAATATAGTTTTTCACAAGCTCCCACTCATTCTTCCCTACACAAAAGATTCTCACCTGTATTCTTATTTTTTAGATACTTCACTACACAACTTCTGTGGTTATTAGTGACTTCTTTCTATATTCCTACCCAAATAAAATTTATTCTTGAGAAATAACTTTATTTTAATTTTTTTAGCTGTATTTAACAGATATGCTTTTTTATTTGGCAAAACTAGCATTACAAAAATTATTGTTCATATAACAATTTTTTATTGATATTTAGTGCTATATCATAGTCAAACTGTTACCAGTCTCATTCAATGACTCTTTAATTGTAGACACATGCCACTATTGTAGATCAATATTTTTGTCTTTACAGCAATTTTACAAGACTATTTTTGAATAAACTGATCCATGTGGTCAAGCCACTTCTAGTATATAAGTGAGATTCAGACCAAGGAAAATATACCTGTCACATAATTATATCATGTAAAAGTCAGTTCCTTCTTAACAACCTCCTTGATTTGACTCAGTACATGCAGGATAGGTTTCAGACATAGTATATAACAAACAACATTCACTTATGTGACAATTAATTATGTTACTATTAACAACTATGCATTGATGTACTGAAGATATTAAATTACCAAAAAATGATGGAATAGGCAAAATTGTCAATAGCTTCACTTCAAAACAAAAGAAATTTTATGGACTTCCACAATCAGTGTAGATAATAAGTGCATTACAGAAATGGGTTACTATTATGTTGTAACTTGGCCATTCCGCTTTGCAGTGGCAGATCCAGGGGGGGAGGGGCTAGGGGGCTGAAGCCCCCACCCCCCAAAAGCACCAAGGTCACCCCTGACGACATGGATTTTGGGGACTTTTCTATTTTTTTTTACTCCGCAGTTTTAATAAGGGCGGCAATGTGGAATAATGAGGTTTCTGTCCGCGAACCCCTCCCCCCGAGTCAAGCCCCCCCCCCTGAAACCAAATCCTATCCCCCCCCACCAAAATCCTATCCCCCCCCCCCAAAAAAAACAAAATCCTGGATCCGCCACTGCTGCTTTGTGATTTGCAGTCAAAAGACAGGTTGCTTGTAGACAGCTGCAGGAGGAACTGGACAAGATAGAAAGCTCAATAGGTCAATATGGCATAAGTGCCAAGAACAGTCAGTTTATTAAGTGCACACTTGGGCAGCTGATAGAAAGAGGTTTCAAAATCCTTCACTTATTGGAGAGAGTGGTGAGGAGATGAAACAGAAGTGATGGAATTGGATTACAACCTCTTGTAAGATCATTGCTTGAAATGGTGTTGTAGTATAAGATTGATATTTTGGGTATAAAATATATTACTTGGAAGGTGTGCAAAGGAGAGTAGCTAGATTTGTTTGGGAAATTAGCACAGAAGACAATCAGTAACTGACAACAAAATGTGGCAGGATTTGTAGAAACTTTTGTACAAAGAATATATTTGTGATGAGGCTTGGGTGGATAGTGGTAGTAAAATTGGGAGTAGTTTATGCAAAAGGAAAGATGACCATGAGCACAAGATGCCATATGGTCAAGGGGTAGTGAGAAAATTTTCTTTTGCAATTGGGAAGCCAGGTATTGGAATAAATTAAGTGGTAGTGGTGAATAAGTTACTAAAAATGCTGAACGAATTTAAAATTAATATTCATTAGGTGTAAAAGAATATGAGCGGGTAAATTACACTCAAAGAATAAATAGGCAAAACAAATAACTAGGAAAACAGATGTGTATGGAAATTGACACCAAGGTACATGCTCCCTCATAAATTAATTGAACATCTACACTATGGTAATCTGAATTAAATTCCTGCTCAAACATGAAGTTTTATTTATGTGTTTTCAGCTCAACATTGCTGGCTCAAAGAAAAACATTTAAAGATGTTATATTCTAAGTGAAAGTTGCACTAGGAAAATGAGAAACACCTATGGAAACAATCCATTAAAAACCAACTAAGTGGCTTCTTATTTATATGAAACACAGCTTGACATGTTATAAGCTCATCATGTCAGATAAGAACAATTTTAAATTGATACTATTTAAAATATCTAGGCATTACTCCAAAGTACAAAATTGAAAGTTGAAGCCTGAAGTAACATCCTGAAGATGTTTACTGGCAACACATTGGGCTCTCAACTGCCTACATTACAGTTTACTATTCTGTTCATGGATATTTCTGTTTTTTATTATTATTATTTTTTTAATGGTTTGAGAGAGTAATCAATTTTCATTACAGGATGTTCACAAGTATAAAGTAACAGCAAAACTATACCATAATGTAGGAACACCAACACTCAATGTTTGAAAATTCAGTAATCAAGTTAATATCAGGACACTTATCCAACCGAGCGTGGTGGTGTAACGGATAGCGTTCTGGCCTCGCATTCGGGAGGACGGTGGTTCGAATCCCCATCCGGGCATCCAGATTTGGGTTTTCCATGGTTTCCCCAAATCACTCCAGGTGAATGCCGGGATGCTTCCTTCAAAAGGCCATGGCCGAATTCCTTCCCATTCCTTGCCCCCATCCTTTCCCGTCTCTGAAGACCACGTCGTTAAAAAGGGACGTTAAACTGTTTAAAAAAAAAAAAAAAAAAAAAAAAAAAAAAAACACTTATCCATTGTGTGGCGACATTGCATGTACCACAAAATTCAACTCTTGGTAAAGCTTCCCAAAAAACAGTAACACTTTGTATACAAGCAAGAACTGAAATACACAGACGGAAAAAAAAATCCCAACACCAAGAAAAAATTATTGAAGAGTAATGAAATTTGGACAATGCATTTGTCAAGTTAACATGTTTAATTGATTAAATTTTCAAGATCACAGGTTAATTTAAGCTCAAGAAAATGCATTTCAAATGTGAAATACTGTTAAATTAATAGCCGGTGTAACCTCCAGAATTTTGAATGCAAGCCTGCAAACGTGAATGCATTGTGTCATACAGGTTTCGAATGTCACTTTGTGGTATGGAGTTCCATGCTTGTTGTACTTGTGCTGTCAATACTGGGACGGTCAGTGCTGGCTGTGGATGATGCTGGAGTTGTCGTCCAATGATATCCCATACGTGTTCAATTGGAGACAGATCTGGTGATCTCGCAGGCCAAGGTAACATGTCGACACTCTGTAGAGCACGTTGCGAGACAACAGCGGTATGAGGGCGAGTGTTATCCTGTTGAAAAAATCCCCCTTGAATGCTGTTCATGAATGGCAGCACTACAGGTTGAATTACCAGACTGACGTACAAATTTGCAGTCAGTGTGTTTGGTATAACCACAAGAGTGCTCCTGCTGTCATAGGAAATTGCTCCCCAGACCATGACTCCAGGTGTAGGTCCAGTGTGTCTAGGCCGCAGACAGTTTGGTTGCAGGCGTTCCCCTGGCCTCCTTCTGACCAACACTCGGCCATCACTGGCACCAAGGCAGAACCTGCTTTCATCAGAAAACACAACAGATCTCCACTCCGTCCTCCAATGAGCTCTGGCTTGACACCACTGGAGTCGCAAACGGCGATGGCTTGTAGTCAGTGGAATGCACGCTACAGGGCGCCTGGCTCGGAGCTGTCCTTGAAGTAACCGATTTCTAACAGTTCGTTGTGTCACTGTGGTACCAACTGCAGCTCGAATTTCTGCCGCAGACGCAGTACGATGCGCCACAGCTGTACGCCGAATACGGCGGTCTTCCCTCTCAGTAGTGCCACGTGGCCTCCCGGAACCCGGTCTTCTTGAGGCAGTACCATCCCTTGACCACTGCACCCAACAATCATGCACAGTGGATACATTCCGGCCAAGTCTTTCTGCAATATCGCGAAAAGAAAATCCACCTTCTCGTAGCCCTATTACACGACCTCGTTCAAACTCGGTGAGCTGTTGATAATGGCTTCTTCGTCTTCTTAAAGGCATTCTTGGCTAACATCAACTCACTATGTCAAATCTCAGCGGTAAATAACGTTCACAAACTTTACAGCGCGTATTTAAAGCAAACCTGATTTGCAAGCTCTGAGTAGCGCTACTAGCGCCACACTTATGCGCGAAGCGCGAAATTTGAATCGATGTCATCTTTCAGATGTATAAACACGCCTACCAAATTTCGTTTATCTAACACAAGTCTTTCTTGGTGTTGGGATTTTTTTTTCCGTCTGTGTAGGAAGCCAGGAAACATGGACAATTCCAAATAAATCATACTATCAGAAACAAGTTTCTTGTACTTCAATAGAAGTAGACAACAGGGATATCTTTAAACTGCTTGTGTACTAGAGTTGGAAGACCTAAAGTCAAAAACTACAGAACAGAGAGCTGAACTTCCAATGTCTCCCAACAATTTACTCCCAGGAAATCACACTCATGGAACAACCAGTGCTCTAGCCATTGTTACATTTTTCAGTTTTTATTTAAATATGTTGTTCTATGTACATATATTACTATAAAACTTTTACACTTTTGTATTGATAACAATAATGACTGGCCAACTTCATTTTAACCACTTTGTTGTACCACTGCAATATAGATGATTCTATTGTACTTCTTTCTGGCCTTGCACATGCTAAGCTTCACTCCTGTAAAATATGACAGTTCATATGTAGAGTACTGGAATTAGTTTTGAAAATACTTAATTGTTTATATTTTTAATAAACTTTTATATGTGGTATCTTCCTTTATTTACTCATTTGTTATAATGTGGGTTTATTGTGTTCAGTGTCATGCTGCCTGTAATCTTGGTAATAAGTTACAATGAACACACCATGGAATCAAGTAAAATTTCCCATTTTGTATCAGATTTAAACATTTAAAAAGTAATGTGAATACAGTAACATTGTTAAATATATTATTCAGTTTGTTTATAAGCACCATTTCCATCAAGTGAGTAACCAGGATTAATTTTTTATTTGTCACATCAAGGATAAACTTATTTATAAATAAGATTTCACTGTAAATTTTTCTGAGTATTATTGAGGTTGACAGAAAAAGACAAATGATTCTATTTTAAAAGTTATAATTTGGTATAATAGCGGCAAATGAGTGGTCTGTAGCTCAGTGGTTGATGCACTTGACTGGATAAAGAAAGTTTCCCAATTAAAATCCTGACAGATGGGATTTTCAAAGATCCTTAACCTGACCTTCTCCATTGCATAGCTTGCTTTTTATATGTGTACTTGTGTACTAGAGTTGAAAGTTTAAGATTTAAACTCAAAAGTCAAAACTACAAAACAGAGATTATTTATTTATTCAACTAACAACTTTTCCCAACAATTTACTCTCAGGAGTAACCATAGTTTGAATTCAGTGTTAAACTATTATTCACTTATATCTGGCAGAAAGGCAAATAGTAGAGACAGGTAACACAGACACTTGGAAACATCCAAAGAGAACATACAAAATTATTAGTTGTTATTAGAGAGACAAATATACATAGTTTTAATGATCAGTATAATGTTAAGTTAAAGTGATCATTGAATTCTATAGCTAGTTACAAACTGTTGACATTCTGTTTGATTATTAAAACTTTCTTCAATATACAATAGCATCCTTCTTCAAGAAATGACTAAAACTGTATAACTCTATGTTAGAATAATAATAATTCTGTGATATAATAATAGTTTTGGGTTATAATAATAATTCTGCATCACCGAATGTGGTGGGCTAGCGGTATGCTCTGGCCTCACATTTGGGAGGATGTGGGTTCGAAATTGAGTATGGCCATCCAGATTTGGATTTTCCATGGTTGCCCCAAATCACTCCAGATGAACGTTGGGAAGTTTCCTTCAAAAGTTCATTCCCAAATGCATTGCCATTCCTAGTCCCCAGTCCTTTCCCACCCCTAATGGCATCGGTGTTGACAAGGCATAAAGCTATAAGCATGTTCTCTTTTACTATCATTTTGGTCAGCCCACCAGATTTTTACAGCACCTATTTTTCCAGCATTCTTCCAAATCAATTTTTGAATTAAACTTTATAGATGCTGTTTTCGTTGATTCTTTCAGGATAACAGTTTTTCTCCCGGTGACAAAATATCTGGCTGGCGATCAAAAGAATTGGGTTTGAATCTAGGTATGTTGAAAAGCTCCTTTCTCAGACTGCAAGATTACACAGAATGCTTCCAGGTGTTAGGGACAAGTGGCATACCGGGGTACGTATCGGCTTGTACACCTAAACTTGAGTTCTTCCAAATGCTATGAAAAGTCAGAGAAATGTTCTAAAACCGTGAAAAACCTTTGAAAATGATAAAGCCGGCTCCCACTTACATAATTAACCCCATGTAAGGAGGGTACTAATTTACAAATGAAAATTGTTGAAGTCTATGTCACTAAAAAAAATATATTCTGAAAAATTTTCACACAGTACATTAAAATGTCAGTTAGCTAAGGCATCAGACTAAACGTCACTTGTAAGATCACAAGTAATGAAACAGAACAGACCGCTCGACCCTGAATCCTAAAATGAAGTTCTCCTATCGAAGCATCACATGTCAGGTAAAGTTCAGTTTTTCAAATATGTCCTCCCTGGGCCTGCCCGCCATCACGGTTTCCGGTTACCCATGAACGCCCGCGCGCCGAGAGTGCTCAATTTCGTTTAACACAGTACGTGTTAACTCGACTCGAGACTTCCTAATTGTGTGTTCGAGCAACCTCCGGACCTTCCTTTATGGAAAATGCCTAGACTGCGATGATCAACAGGTGTACTTAATTATTTTTTCAAGCAGAGGGCTTCCAGAAAATCACGAGATGAAGAGCGATTTGTACCAAGTGTTGTGCTGTGCGTGTTTATATTCTCAGAGCTTCCAGACCGGTGTAAACTACTTATGAAGTTTGATGAATAGGAAAGCTAGCTGACTTTGAAACTGCAAAACGTCATGTCCGGGATATGAATTTGCTAAAGTTTAAAATATCATGTATAGACTATTTTCAAACAATTCTCCTGTCCCTGCTGATTCCCAGGAGGTAAAAATTTTCCAAATCGGTCAAGTATATCGAAAGATATGGAATTTCTAAAATTTGGTAGTTTTTCAGCATTACACAATTTTGTTCACTTTTTATTTACAGCTTATTTCTGCCTGAGACTATTTTTAAATTGTGTTCCTTTATATAATTTAAGTGTTTTAGAAAAGTTTTTAGTTCGTGAAATATGTTCGCAAGATCATGATTCTGTTTACTAGTGGGCTGTTACTGCGTAGTAAGATTATGATTTTCAACTTATTTATATCTTTTATTTATCGGTTGATGGCTATTGGAAACTTAAAGAATATTAAAGGATATGCTATTAAGTGTTGTTAAATTTGCTTTTGAAGCTCTGAAATTACTTGGCTGGACTGACATTTTATTGAAGTTAGCACATAGTTCGATGTTTTAAAAATCATATTTACTGCTTTAAATCTGTCAGAAACTGTGAGTTACTAGTGAATTTAATATAAAACGGTGAAATTATTCTTATAAAAGTGCTTTACTGTGTCGAGATGTGTGGAATATTAGTGATATGATTGCTTAACCAAATCTGTTTACTTGCAATTATGGAAACCTATGGATAACGCTCATTTAGGTAAGTTTTACAATTTATATTTTCTTAGAAACTGTTTAATTATTATAATTATGTCCTGTTTATTTACTTTCCTAACTCTAAAGTTTTGTTGTCTCGATTCTAAACTGCGGTATCATTTATCAAATGTTTACCCAAACTTCATAGGATTTTAACTAAATATTGCAAATAAGGAGTAAGGTAGCTTACACAGGGTTAGAATTGTGTTTAATATCTTTTCAAACTTGTCATATAATTCTTGGTTCAATCTCAAATGGTAATTAAATTCACTTCCTTTCACTTTTTATGGTCCCACGATTTTCCTTTGAAACATTCTTTCTTTCTTTTCTATTTCCATCAATCCCTTTCTGGCTAGTGTTTCTGCTGCATATAAACATTCTGGCTTCACTACCATACTATAGTTCTTGTATTTCACCTGATGGGAGAGTAATTTTATTAGTATTTCTTATGAAAAATCTTGAAAGCTGTTTCCATCTTTCTCGTCATATCTTAAACAGCAACTTTTTCATTAACATTGCAAGTCAAAATTTCACTAAGTTATTTGAACGTCTGTGTACTTTTAATACCACCATATTTAGTTTTCATTGTCCATGTCTGGTCTTTTGCGACTATGTTCATGTATTCCATTTTCTCAAATAATACTTGTAGTCCTGCTTTCTTAGCTATTTCCTTCAAGACTTCTATCTGTTTGATTACAGTCTCCAGATCTTTTGCAAAGAACACAATGTCATCCGCAAAAGTGAGACATTCAAATGTCAAGCCATTCTTCTGGTGTTGTATTCTAATTCCGTTTAGGATGTTTGACTGACAGATCACTTTCCTCCGTTCTCTGATGACCTTTTTCAAGATGCAGTTGAACAATAGCCCGTTACATTGCCTTACTCCAATTCTGATTTTAAAGGGATCTGACAGTTCTCCTAAAACTTTAATTTGGGATCGGGTGTTCTTTAAAGTTTGCTGTATTAGTGATGTTGTCTTATTGTCTATTCTGAATTCTTACAAAACCATTATTAGAACATCCCAGTCTACAGGATCACATGCTTTCTTGAAGTCCACAAAAGTCATGATCAATTTTTTGTCCCCTGCTAAAGCCTTCATTATTAATGGCTGGATGACAGCATCCATCATCATCATCATCATGTGAACAGATTAAATGTGAAAGAATTAATTGCACCTTTTTCAATTTCACTAAAAATTTCTTATTCAATTTTTTCTCTTGGAATATAAGGGTCATTTTTTCAATTTTTGCCTTTATTTTTCAATTGAAATTGGAACAGGTTTAGTTTTGGCTTAAACAAACATTGCTCCCTTTCCAGAAATTAATCACTTTTTAAATATGACTACTGCTGGCTTACCTCACCTAATCCTGATTGGTTGTTCAGGCAACTAACAAAATTTTCTAAAATACAATTGTCCTGTAAGTTACATAAAATAAAGTCCTTATGTATCTTTACTGTTCCACCCTAATATTCCATACCTTCATAATCATCTCTGGAAGTCTGTATACATGGCTTATCCAATACAAGTACAGAATATTTTAAAGCAAAATACCACAGGAATTGCTAAAAGCAAGTACATGTCATATGCGCGTACCCTTGTTTTTAGCTTCTAAATATTGTTTGAGAAAGAAGTTCATATTATAATTTCCTGGTAGTCAACAGATTTGTCTCCCTTTTAGGCTTCATTACTATAAAAACCTTTTTTTTATCTTTGTAGAAAATATATGAAAAAGGTATTATTCATGCCTAAGATTATTAAATTTTATGAAAGTCAGCATCAACCAAAATGATTTGTTTAAGTTATGCATTCTTACATAGGAGATAATACAGTTTATTCGCTAAAAAATGAAGCATCAACTGATCATATACATGAAAAGTAAATTCTTTGAAAATTAGCATCTTAATCAAGTATGTTGTAAACTTTCGTTCAATATAATTTGTCCTGGTTGGTAAATTATTGATATTTGGACCTCACATTTAGCCAGACAGGTCCAATTTGTAGTCCCAAAAATGCTGATTTCAATTTTTCATGGCTTCCAAAAATCACTCTAGATAAATGTGGGGATGATCCAACATTAATTAATTTCCCAGCACTCCTCCAGCTCTAACAACACTGATGTCAAAATTCCTGACTTAAAAAAAAAATCTCCAATATCCTTGGTATATTTCTTTCCGTCTATCCTCAACATCAGCAGACAAGAAAATTTCATTTAACTCATTGTACATTATATCCTCCTCTCACTCTCCTGTCATGTATAAATATATCTGATTGCACGTCTTGTGTTTTAGTTTCATATTACGTCCTTCGGTGGTTTAATTTATATATATTGATTAGTTAAAAAGTCCACCAGAAGGTTATATTGAAGACTTGTTTATTGTTTTCAAAAACGAAGTCAGCGATATTCAAAAGCATAGATACAATACAGAGATGCACTTCTGAGCCGTTGCAAATAAAATTTCTGTGAACTAACTGGGTGAATCTCTCTGTAAAACTGAATACTGAATGAAGTCAAATAACTAACTGCTCTGTCCAGCCGATCTGTTTATAAAGTCTCTATCGAAATTACGAGAATTCTTCAAAGGCATCCGCCCGATATTTCTCGATCATTAACAATCACTCAAACAATCAAACATATTAAAAACAATCGGAATTAATACAAAATTACTTAACAACACTACAAAATGATCAGAAATGGTAATTAGAGATACTTAAATACAAAATTACTTACAGAAATCCTTTCAAACTGTAGAAAATTGTCCTGTAGACATCGTAACTTACATTAATACATGGAATTACAAACATTTAAGAAATTCTCTTGCACCACTCGGTTCTTAAACATATTAATTGGAATTTAAATAATTTTCTTTCATAAAACAAAGTCTATATACACTTATTTACAAGGAATTACAAAACAAACATACCAGATCATATTCAATCAAACTTTATCTCACTAAAAATACTTCATACAGTACAATACTATTCAAAATTCAGGTATGAGGGCTGTTACAACCCCTCCCCAGGATTCACTTAATTTTACAAAGTTAAAATTGATTGAATGCGTCATGAATCTAAGCAGGTTGAATGTACACATAATGCCAACACAAACAGATTACAATCAATCAACCATAATGACTTTTACAATTAACAAATACAATTCTTCATTACATACAACATCTGCACATAGTCCAGGACACTGACTTTGGTTACAATAATTGTCTTTTTTCAGATCCAATCATTTTTTCAGTTACTGTTTTACCCAACAAACATTCAATCCTATTACCTTAAGTTACAATTAATTTTTCACTTAGACTTACACACTTGATGTCTGCTTGTTAATGACAACAGTCTGTTTACATTTTACAGCTGATAATTTGTCACCACAATGTAGAAAGTCACAACATCATGAAAACACCAAAAGTTTCTACACAAAACTGTCACAAATTGCTTTATACAGTGAAATGCTTGTATCTTAAACATTCAGTATTACATCTGCCTCTGAACTTAAGTACTCACACAAACTATTTACATGCATCAATTGACAAGCTTATTTACAAAATTAGATATTTACAGGTTGTTGACCCCTCCCCAAACGATGCATTTCAATTGATTCCATAATTGGGTTCCAAGATTTCTCTGGAAACCCAAAACCATGTAAGTTATTTTTTTTTCAAACTTTCCAGTTTTCTTCTACTTCCTGGAAGACATGTACTCCTAAACCGTAGTCAGAACTATCTGCGGCAAGGCAAAAATCTAGATCCCAACCTTTAAACCTGTGCAACAACTCACTGATAGGTGGAGGATGATCCCGTTCTGTTACTAAATGCTTGTTTAATGTGCGAGCATCCAGCACTAGTGGCACAGAATTGTCCGGTTTAATTCAAACAACCAAGGGATTATTGTAAGGACTCCTTGACCTCTCTATTACCCCCAACTCCAACATTCGATTTATCTCCATATTCACTTCATCTCTCTTGGTCAAAGGGATTGGATATGGCTTAATAAAGAAAGGCTCTTCAGACTTTACAGTAAGCTTGCACTCATAATTTTTGATCAGACCTGGTTTGTCAGAAAATACGTCCCTATATTCTTCAATTAGACATTTCAGCGTTTCTTGTTGGTCTGACGGCAATAGTTTCATACTGTTTGGGTAATTAATAACGTTTCCTTCGCTTATCTCCTGAACTTCAATCAGACTATTAATCTCATTGCCTTAACACATTTACACAAATCTGTGGTAATAGTTTGTCACAAACTCTAGCTACACCAGCATTCTTATATTTAATTCTCACATGATCTACTTCTTGTATGCCTTTCCAAACAGTCTTCTCAAAATCGACCCAGTATTCCCCACTGTCTAATTTAATCCGTAAGTTACCTTCTCCACAGTCTACCAAAGCCTTTACTTTTGTAAGCCAATCCATGCCTAAAATGCAATTAACATTCAACTTAGGGACTAATACATGGGTATTTCTACATTTACAGTCCCCATACTCCCTTCCATCAACATTTCCTGCTTAATTCTCTTACTTGGAGAACCAGTAGCAGTAATAACTGTCATACTACTAACGGGTAACACTTCAATTTGATTGGTGCTTTCAATTT